>KQ994489.1:25191-91380 GCA_001598015.1 Dorcoceras hygrometricum
CTCTGCCAATGTGTACTATTTTTCCAAAGATAGTACTAACCTCGTCTCCTTAATTTCAGGCGGTATGAGTGATTCTTATTTTGATCATCGATCTTTTCCAAATGAGTATACGATCGAATTTGAATCTTCTTTATGCTTGCGCCTGAAATCTTTTCTATCGACGGATCTTTCCTTGAAGAAGACGAATGAACAGTTCCTTACTGTTGAGAGATCTTGTTGCGGTATCCATTTGCAAGTATCAGTACTGATGACGTCATCATATCTTTCCATTTGCAAGTTTTAGCACTGCTGACGTCATCATGTCTGTTGAGATCGTTGAAGCTGAATATGATGGTGACGTCATGATGTCTAGTGTTTTCCTGTGGCTGACGTCATCAGATCCGTTGAGGCCAACGATGTCGTGTTGAGCTAACTGTTTACGAAAAGCTGTCGATAGATACTTGTATTCTTTTCAAGAACAATACTGGGTCTGATATCACCAGTGATGAATAGTACTGTTCCAAGATCTGTCGAACAAACTTATCAATGCATACGGCCCTTTCTGTTGGTAGAACGAGTTACTGTTCCCGTTGCTGTTTGCATATACCATTGCGATACAGTAGACAAGAGCTGTTGGCAGATATCTCAATTCTCAATTCTTCATCATAACTCGAATAGCCAAATCAATTGCTCCACTGTTCCAAGATCTGATTTTGATCAACTCGAAACTTATAACTGTAGCTTGAGCTAAACACTGTTGTCAGCAATGTTGATCATCGTGAATATTGTCATTTAATTCCAAATCTTTTCTTTTCTTTGTTATCACCAAAACTATAAATTTTATCCTAACAAAAAGCATGCGAGTATATAATATCGGATGAGTTGAAGTACTTTGATAGGTATTTAAAATGCTTCAACTATACATATAAAAATAGAGCTTTAAAATAAAAAAACATGAGAATTCGTTTATGAAAGTTTCACCTTTTCTTCACAATGTTTTCTCACTCGTCTAATATGTTAAAATATACTCTCAAATGTATATTCACACCATATGAAGTATACTCATTATTGATATCCTTATGTAAGACTTCCTCGTCTATTTTCTTTTTGTGTTCTATCGTGTGTTCTTTGTTGGAGCTTACTCCCCCCTTCTCTCTTCTCTATGTGCCCTCGTTTAATCTTTCAAGGGTTGTATTTAAAGCTTCCAAAGATGATATGAACGTTAGACACAACGAAATATTGGTTGGGAAAGTTTTTGGCCACTTTTTATGGCTCATTATGCTATATTTGGCTTTTTAAAAAATTTTTAGGTGAAAGTGACTTTTGACAAAATTTTGACTTGCATCTAAGTTGAGCCGTGTTGTGCCAATCTGATCTATGTTGTGTTGTTGAGCTAATATGTGTTGTTGACCTATGCTGTGCTATTTTATACGTTTTGTGCTTATCTGGTCTGTGCTACTGAACCGCTCTGCTTTTCCTGCACACTTAATTTTATCCATTAGATAGATAATAATAAGTTTTATGATATCAAAATCAAGATTGATCTATCCATTTTTTCAGAAAAGATGTACTTTAAGTTTCTTAAGGTAAATCAAAATTCTAGTATATACGGACGGATTTGTCTAATACTAAAAATATTTAAGAGGTAAGTTGAAGTGCTATTAACACTTTCTAGAATGTAAATTAAGAATGAGTTTTAAAGTTTTTTATGAATAAACTCAAACTAAACATATGCTAAGTGAGGTTGGAAGAATGTTGTAATTGGATATAGAACACAAGTTTTCATACGAAAAATATATTTTTATCAAATTAGCTATAAAATAATGTGAAGCATCATTAATCATAATATTACTTTATGATTTGTAGATCAACAAATTAAAACAATGTTTTGGTTATTAAGGGTCTGATAACGTTGTGTAATGCTTAGCTGGTAAATGCTGAATAATATATGACGTAACCAAATTTTGCCCAGCCAATGAGCTGACACCACGTCAGACCATCATGTCGGAAGATCAGGAGGTCTGTCCTCGAGGAGTGAGCTGAGAAAGATATAGTGGAGCTGAACTAGGAGAAACCTGTCTGGGCGAGTTACCAGCAGCGAGGTATCACCAGGTCTGGGCCATGACACGGTATAGCTCGATGAATATGAGAGGCACGTCGGAAGCTCTGTCCTCGGGGGATGAGCTGGAATATGTCTTTCCTCCAATGACATTCGACCACAGACATAGTCAAAGGGCATCGAAACTCATCCCGACGAAGGTCCTCCGATGTTTAAGTCAGTTCGGGTGATCGAGAATATATAGATAGTGCAGAGAATAAGTCTGTTGAATGTGTCCGTAAAATGAGAAATACTTGGGTATTTGTAGGAGAGTCAAGCGGTTGAGTGCGTACTACCTAGGTAATTATGAGCCGAAGTGGGCTTAACAGGTCTTGCGTGTACACTACCCTACCACCTGTACACAGGGATGGGTCTTGCAGTTTTGTCAGTGCACTAATCATGTGCTAAACAAGAGGGTCAAGTGGTTGTGATATGTCATTATCATAGCAGACCTCCTTCCTTGAGTTCGTATCGTCAGACTGTACTGTGAAGACTCGTCACACCTCGAGATCCCGAAGTGCCCTGGAAGTACTGCCCGATGAGCATTACGGGTACCCGTAGAGCGCCTATTTAAAATGAGAAATCACACCTCAATGGAATGTTTCTGATGACCGAGGTGACCAAGTGGTACCAAGACGTAAGACCACCAGTGACGTTTTAAGAAGAGTTTTTTCCTCGGATCCCGAGATAGAAATTATAAGTGGTATCAATATATTATCTTGGAAACATCAATTTAAAATTAATTTTGTTAATATAAGTCCCTCTATATGTTTCCTTAGAAATAACAAGCTTTTAGGAGCTTTTTTTGCATATGACAGAATTCAATAATCGACAAATTCATTATACAGATATTTGGTCACAGAAACTATTAATTAGTACTATCCCGCTAGTAAGTGTATCATGTTTAGTCGAGTTTTTTTATATAAATATTCTTGTTAAAAAAATTTTACTAATTCGTTGTTGGACATGACCAAGAAGGAGAAAAAATCCACTTCATCCCCACTTTAATGTTGTAATATTGAGAAAAAAACAAAGCAGACGAGATGGAAAAGGTTAAATTTGTCTTTTAGGTATATTAAAATATCGAGCAAGGTATGTTAAATTGACATTTCAGTGGTGTAAATTGTGATAATTAAGTGAATAGAAAATTTTAGAAGACCGACGACCACGAGAAGGTAAGCACGTTTATGGACCATGGTTGTATTGCGGCAGTAAAAGACAACCTACGAACTCGAGAAAATCTCTTTCCATAAACGCGACAATGGTCGACAACTGATCAACCCCACATTCCTTTTCGCATTTAAAACGTGCAAATGTGTTCTTTCTGTAGAAGTTTAAAACACCATTGTTATGTGGTACAGCCTTAACCTCGACATAATATGTTTTTTCCTTTTATTTCTGACTCGTTTTATCTATGAAGGTTCATCTATGTCTTTTGAATATGTAATAAATACACACATTCGGAAACTTGATATATAATGTAAATGAATTTTGAGACTTTGTAAAATTATTATTAAAATTTAAAAGCAAGATATGCATGTATATATTATACTCATTTCTTAGAAAAGCCAAAACTTTTTTTAAAATGCAAAGAAACATGTATTCGGAAGGATAAGAAATAAAGAAAGACTAAACACAGTTTCCAAATACTTCTCGAAAGGAATCTGAAATGACATTAAAAAGATTTCTAAGAATATGTCAAAATTGACTTTGGCCTCTAATTTTTAACATCTTGCACGTAATTCAGTAAAATTTGTTCTTTCAACATCTATGGTGTTACAAGTTATCACATTAATTCAACGGTCCACTGGTATAAAATATGTAATGGTTCAGTTAATGTTATCATAAACATGGTATCGCTAGCACAAACTTTATAGTCCAAAATCAATTTGGAGATTTGTGTCTGATATCCTCTAGAGTCTTGATCAAGGGGACCAGATAGGTCATCCCCTCTCTCCACCTTCGAGGCGGCCAAGGCGTGTTCCTTGGGGTAGCTCCGATAATCACGTCTCATAAAGAGTCCAATGTGCCTACGACAGATCTGATATATAAGTTGCTCCCGGGATGTGTCCCATGCGTGTACGACACATAAGCCTGTAAAATCTTGTGATAAGGCGTGGATCGCCCTACCACATCACGCGTTGGGTGAATCACTCATATTAATCGCCTCCTCTCTGTATAAAAACTTAAATACGTCTCACTTTACATTTACTCACAAATTCACAAGCTTGTTGTGAGAACTGGAATTTTATTAGATGGTAACTAAGAGTTGATCGGATCGGACTTGCGTTTAAACCCATAGAAGATGTTGCAGCTTGAGGAATTGAGTTACTAGGAATCAGTTTTGTTACCAACTGGTATGAGGTGTTGTGCAAGCTTACCTATTTCAAGTCCAGTGTAAGCTTGAACCAGCTTAGAGGTCTGATGGTGGGTTTGAGGTTGAATCAAGACAAGTTTTGGTGTAAGCTGGTTGAACAGATCAGTCCTGAGCCGGATGGTATCCGGTATGTTGTTGGTAACTTTCGAGTTTGGTTTGGATCAAATCAGGCATGAGCTGGCCTGAGAGTATAGCTCTGAGCTGGGCAGTATCTCTGAGCTGGTTTTGGGGATACCAGTTTAGAGGTGAACAGTTTTGAGGTTCCCTGTGTTGTGCAAGCTGGACTCAGTTTAGAGATGTGCTGGATGCTCCGAACTGGTCTGTTGGAATGCGATCTGGTTTTAGTGTCTGTATATCTAAGCTGGAGCAGTTGAGAGGTCTGAGCTGATCTGAATAATATGGACCAGACCGGGTTCGTGTGAGTGATCCAAGCTGGATGTGTGTTGTTTGAAGTACCTGAGCTAGTCAGCTGAGCGTTGTGCTGGTTGAAAGCAGCGTAACTCCGTGAGTTGGTTTGTGTGCCTGAGCTGGTACAATAGTAAAGTCTGAGCTGGTTTGATTTTACTGTAGCTTTGACTGTGAGTATATATATATATATTTATTTATAAGTGTTGACCAACACTTGGTCATTTTTACAACACAGACCTTATCTTCTCCCGTGAGTTCGCGACACTTATATCTTCAAACCCTCGTTGTTACTGTTCACCCGACACATTTGTCTTCCGATTGCCGAAGATTGGCTGATCATTTTTGAGTGAGGGTACCTCAGTTGGAAACCCCTCTTCAAGACCAATGTTCTTGTACCTGTTTGGAGTCAGAAGGAGGCCGGATATAGATAGTAGCTGCGAAGTTGCGTGAGCTGTGTTTCGCTATTTTCCGACAAAGTTGAGCTTCAGTTCAGATTATGTTGCATGTTTTTGCGAAATTACACAGATGAATTAAAACCCAAAAGAACGGATCAAGCGCAGTAAAGAAGATTAACAACAGAGATTTACGTGGTTCGGTAATTAATACCTACATCCACGGCAGCCAACCACAAGAAGTTTTATTGAGTAATCGAATGATTTTTACAATCGGGAAAAATTCAAAGTACTAGTGTTTACAATTGATATGAACAGTGTATCGTCTTCTCCAACAGAACGACTCAGTCTTATTTATACGCCGAACCTTGCAACTGCTCATAACCGCTGCCGATAACCGCTTCCAACTGATCTCCAACTGACGTAACTGATGTAACCATATCAGCAGACACTCAAACCAGTCGTTGCATACAACCAACAGATGCGCTACAACCAGCCGTAGCATTGTTCATCAGCAGTTGCGTACCACCAGCCTGTTCATCAGCAGTTGCGTACCACCAGCAGATGCACTCTACCTGCTGATACATTCCACCTGCTGAAACATACTACCTGCTGGTGCACACTACATGCTGATGCATTCCACCTGCTGAACCATACTACTTGCTGGTGCACACTACCTGTTGGAACCAGCGGCTATTACGGCTCAAAAGCAGGACCAATTCCATCAATCTCCACATTGGTTCTGCCTTTTTCCTTCCTTCTTGCAATCAGCTGCACCTCAAACCCCTTCAAGGTTTTGTAACCCTTACCAGATCCAAGCAATGTTTAAACTTAGATGCAGGTAAGCTTTTAGTCATGACATCTGCTGGATTCTCGTTTGTTGATATTTTCTCCAAGACAACTGTACCAGCAGCTACTATTTCTCGAATAAAATGAAGTTTTATATCGATGTGTTTTGTCCTTTCATGAAACACTGGATTTTTCATGAGATGCAACGCACTTTGACTATCACAGTGAATCACCACCTGTCCTTCATATATCTCCAGTTCCTTTGACAGTCCTTTCAACCAAATTCCTTCTTTGACCGCTTCAGTAGCAGCTATAAATTCAGCTTCAGTTGTTGACAAAGCAACTACTCTTTGCAAGTTCGCTTTCCAACTGATTGCTCCTTCATATGCAGGGAACACATAACCAGAAAGTGACTTCCTTGTATCCAAACATCCAGCATAATCAGAGTCTACAAATCCTTCTACTGAATTTACGTTTCCCTCAGCTCCACCATAGAACAATCCCATGTTTCTTGCCCCATTCAAGTACCTCAGAACCCATTTCAGTGCTGACCAATGTGCTTTCCCTGGATTATCCATAAACCTACTTACCATGCTAACTGCATAGGCTAAGTCAGGTCTAGTACAAAACATACAGTACATTAAACAGCCAACAGCATTTGCATACGGAACACGTTTCATATACTCCACCTCTTCCTCGTCTTTGGGTGAGTGAGAGGTTGACAGCTGAAAGTGTTGTCCCAGAGGTGTACTGACGGGCTTAGCTGATTTCATATTGAACCTGTCAAGCAACTTCTCAATATATTTTTCTTGTGACAGAAACAATGACTTTCTTTCCCTGTTCCTGGTGATATGTATACCAAGAATCTTTTTCGCACAGCCCAAGTCCTTCATTTCAAATTCACTGCTCAATTCGGACTTGAGTTCGTTTATTTCACGTCTGTCCCTACTTGCGATTAACATATCATCCACATATAGTAGCAAGTATATTTCCTTCCCTTCAGCTGTGACCTTGAAATAAACACACGTGTCATGCTTCGATCGATTGAAACCGATTCGTTCCATGAACTGATCAAACCTCACATACCACTGCCTCGGTGACTGTTTCAGCCCATACAGCGACTTTTTCAGCCTACAGACCTTATTTTTTTCCCCTACATCAAGACCTTCTGGAGGTTTCATGTAAATAGTCTCTTGTAGTTCTCCGTGCAAGAAAGCAGTTTTTACGTCCATCTGGTCAAGCTCCATATCCATTTTGGCTACCACCGATAGTATGAACCTGATTGAAGTCTGTTTTACAACTGGTGAGAATATTTCAGTGAAGTCAACTCCTTCCACCTGTGTGAAACCCTTAGCTACAAGTCTTGCCTTGTACCTAACACCTTCAGTTTCTGAGCCTCCTTCTTTCTTCTTGAAAATCCACTTACTTTCCACCAGTTTTTGATCCTTGGGTTTATCAACAAGATCACATGTCTTGTTCTTGTTCAGTGAGTCCATTTCCTCATTCATAGCCTTTAACCACATCTCACTCTCGCTACAGGTTACTGCTTGACTGTAATCCAACGGCTCCACCTCATCAAGTTCAGTTGCAGTCACAAAAGCATATGCCAGCATATCCTCAAAGCCTAGCCTTTCAGGAGCTTTTATCATCCTCTTGGACCTGTCCCGGACCAGCTGATATGTTTCCTGCCCTTCTGTGTTCTGCTCTTGAATTGGCTCCACTGACTTCAATTGATGAGTATCAGTTGTACCATTACTGTCATTCAGTTTTAGCTCTACCTGCAGCTGGTTGTTTTCCTGTATTTCTTGGGCCTTGGCTTTACCAGTTTTCTTGAATGGAAATTCCTCCTCGTTAAAAACAACATCTCGGCTGATTATAACCTTTTGCTCTCCCTGCTCAATGCACCACAACTTATATCCTTTTACTCCCTCCGGATATCCTAAGAAAACACATTTCTTAGCTCTCGGTTGTAATTTATCTTGCCTTATGTGAGCATACGCAGTGCAGCCGAATGTTCTTAAGTCTGAATAATCAGCTGGATGACCACTCCACATCTCCTGAGGTGTCTTCAGATCTACAGCAGTTGATGGACACCTATTGATCAAATAACAGGCTGTTTGAACTGCCTCGGTCCAAAACATCAGTGGTAATGAAGATTTTTCCAACATGCATCTTGCTCTTTCAAGAATAGTTCGGTTCATTCTTTCAACAATCTCATTCTGTTGTGGCGTGCCTGCAACTGTTCTGTGCCTAGAAATTCCTTCCTCTTTACAATATTGGTTGAATTCGGCTGAACAGAACTCTAGCCCATTGTCAGTACGGAGTTTCTTAAATAACAGGCTGTTTGAACTGCCTCGGTCCAAAACATCAGTGGTAATGAAGATTTTTCCAACATGCATCTTGCTCTTTCAAGAATAGTTCGGTTCATTCTTTCAACAATCTCATTCTGTTGTGGCGTGCCTGCAACTGTTCTGTGCCTAGAAATTCCTTCCTCTTTACAATATTGGTTGAATTCGGCTGAACAGAACTCTAGCCCATTGTCAGTACGGAGTTTCTTGACTTTTCTTCCAGTTTGAGTTTCAGTCAAAATCTTCCAGTCTTTGAAGGCCTTGAAAGCTTGATCTTTGGATTTTAGAGGTGTAATCCACACTTTTCTCGAGTGGTCATCAATTATAGATGTGAAATACCTGGCCCCTCCTTTGACTGGACCCGAGATGGCCCCCACAAGTCTGAGTGCACGTAATCCAGTACATGTGATGACTTGCAGATTGAGGTTTTGAACATCACGCGAGTGCTTTTTTCGAGTACACACTCTTCACAGAATCCAAGCTTTCCCACCTTATCACCGCACAGAAGATTTTGCTTGCCCAATTCCTGTAGCCCCCTTTCGCTGACATGGCCCAGACGCTGATGCCACAACTGAGACTTGTCACTCAACTCAATCGATGCATTTGTTGATCCCATAACTGTTCTTCCTCTAAGTATATACAATCCATGTTGCTTAGTGCCTTTCATAACCACCAACGAACCATTTAGGACCTTCATCACTCCACCTTCAACCTTGATGTGTAGTCCAATTGAATCGAGCATCCCAACTGATATGAGATTCCTCTTTAGGGCTGGGATGTATCTTACAGCAGTTAAGGTTCTGTAACTTCCATCCTCCATCTTCAACCTGATACTTCCTATTCCCTTTATCTCGCAGGATTTATTGTTTCCCAGCAACACAGAGCCCCATTAGCTCATGCTTCTTCTGTAATTCCTTAGACATGAGGGCAGACTTGACTTCTTCCATAGTCAGAGTTTCTTTCCCATATAACATTGTATCAACGAAATGTTCATATGGCTTGGGCAGAGATCTCAATAGAAGAATAGCCTGATCTTCGCCTTCAATGTTGATGTCTATATTCTTAAGATCGAGAATGATCTTATTGAAATCATCCATATGCTTTCTCAAGTCCTTTCCTTCATCCATATGGATAGAATATAGAGATTTTTTCAGATATAGTCTGTTTGCCAGAGATTTCTTGGGATATAACCCCTAAAGTTTCTTCCAGACCTCCATCGCTGTTCCTTCTTCACCAACCTCCCGCAGCACTTCATCTCCCAAACTCAGAATGATCACACTGTGAGCCTTCGAGTCAACCTCCTCGACTTTCTTCGAGTCTGTGCCAATAATTATCGCATCCGAAAGTCCTTGGTGTACCAACAGGGCTTTCATCTTGATTCTCCAAAGACTAAAGTCGTTCGTCCCTGAGAATTTCTCAATATCGAATTTAGTCGATGCCATTGCAGAATCAATCCTGGAGCTCTGATACCAATTGTTGCGTGTTTTTGCGAAATTACACAGATGAATTAAAACCCAGAAGAACGAATCAAGCGCAGTAAAGAAGATTAACAATAGAGATTTACGTGGTTCGGTAATTAATACCTACATCCACGGCAGCCAACCACAAGAAGTTTTATTGAGTAATCGAATGATTTTTACAATCGGGAAAAAATTCAAAGTACTGGTGTTTACAATTGATATGAACAGTGTATCGTCTTCTCCAACAGAACGACTCAGTCTTATTTATACGCCGACCCCTGCAACTGCTCATAACCGCTGCCGATAACCGCTTCCAACTGATCTCCAACTGACGTAACTGATGTAACCATATCAGCAGACACTCAAACCAGTCGTTGCATACAACCAGCCGTAGCACTGCTCATCAGCAGTTGCGTACCACCAGCCTGTTCATCAGCAGTTGCGTACCACCAGCAGATGCACTCTACCTACTGATACATTCCACCTGCTGACACATACTGCCTGCTGGTGCACACTACCTGCTGATGCATTCCACCTGCTGAACCATACTACCTGCTGGTGCACACTACCTGTTGGAACCAGCGGCTATTACGGCTCAAAAGCAGGACCAATTCCATCAGATTAGATCCTCTCCGGTAATTTTTGCCTTGATTTCTCGACAGAGACTTCAGCGGAGCTAGGAAGCGTGTTCTGCAGTAAGCCATAAGCTGTTCTGTGGTAATTGTAGCTCAGAAGCTAAGGTACAGATTGAGATTGATTTAACAGCTTTGATATAAGCATGAGAATATTTCCATCGTGAATGAACTGCTGCGTGATTGCGTGCTGGCTGTAAGCTGAGTTTGCTTAGCCCTGCTGTTCTGGATGACTATTTGGTTTGCTTTTGTTTGATTTATTATGCATTGTTTGTGAGCATGACTATTGCATGCCTTATCTGATTGTTGTTATTTGAGTGCTCTTCGTACTGAGGTTTGATCTCGTCTTCTTTCACTGTTTTGCTGCTTTGGTCCTATATTTTGCCCTTGCAGGTTCTTCAGATAACCCAGCTAGACTGATTGGAGCGTCGGCTGATAGGGTCCCATTTTGAGTCCCAGTTATGTATTATGTACTGATTGTATCACCTGGAGATGCCATGTGAGAATACTGTATTTGTGATTTGTATTTCGCTGAGTTTTTGTATACATTTCTGGTACTGTTTTGTTGTATGGATCTTTGACTGAAAATCTATACTTTAAGTACGATTGTATTTTGAATGATATTTTGAGTTCAGGCCAAAAATAAAATTTTAGCCCGTATTTTTTATGCTTCCGCGTAATTGCGATTAATGAGTAATTAATCTTCGACTTAGAGCACCAGGTCTGACATGCTTGCAGTCTTTGAATACTTTCTTACTTATATCCCAATCATTTGACCTAACTTAGGGCTTGTGGTAAATATGTACCATCTAACATATTTATGTAATTTCAGGTGATCCAATAGCACATTTCTATTCACTTGTTCGAAAATATCACAAGATAAGAGCTCCCAACCTCTCAATCTGATGACAGCTCACATACATAGGAAAATTTGATCACATGATTGTCCTTAAAACCCAACATAGTCAAACTAAATTAGAGTCTTAGATTTCGTGAAGGTATTCTCCTTACGTTAGCATATATCATTTGAATCAATCACTCTATACAAATTTTGAAGAGAGTTATAAATAAAGTAAATCTGTACACATAATATGTGTCATTCGTCTCAGTAAGTACCTCACTAATCATTGTGAGGGAAGAGTTTAGCTCCGGTCCGAGATAATTTCATAGGTTTAAAAAAATTAAAGTAACAATAAAATTAAAGCCAATTGTCAGAGAAAGTGATAGACACCTAAAAAGTAGTACTGTTATATGGAAAATTAGGCATGGTTTAAATATCCACGAGTTACCGATCTTTATATAATTCGTTGTCTTGGTTATGATTATTAACCAATGTTGGAATTTTGAATTATAACCAAACTAATTTGGCAATGCAACGATGTTCATGAAGCAACCGTTAACAAATATTAATATCTAAATTTAGTGGCTATCATTTAGTAATGTCCAAATTGTTAGAACCCACCAGCTTCGATTATTGTATGCGTTGTTTTAAAAGGTAAAAAGATGTACAATGGAATATAAATGTTCGACATAGAGAATGTAAAGATATATATATATATATATATATATATATATAGTGTGGGAGGATTACATATATGGTATTGCAAAAATTCATTTCCTTATTATTTAACTATTTGATCAACGCCGTACACTTCATTTCACATATTATTATATTATGTCTTATATATATATAGAGTTGATACTGTGGATACCTACTATAAACATCCATGTGTTTACCATTGTGTTGTGGCACTTCCTGGTGCTGTCACATCACCAGGTACCCACTTACGATATCAAATATATATATGTATATATATGTCTAGAATCCTTTACAATTTAATGCATATGTTTATCTGGGCTTGACATCTTCAAATAGAGTCGAAACCAAATAGTCGCGCGTCGACACAACTGAACCATCTCAATGAAATGTTGGATTTGATTTCATAATTAAAAAATAATATCCGTACAAAAAAGTGCGACATCGAACGCCAGAAATTTTTCACAACGACTATTCCAGATGGGAAGAAAAACAAAATGAAAGCGATCGAAATGAACTGGTTCCAACTATCGCCGCTGGATATTTTTACGTGTGCCGCAAGTGTTTGTGTACTTGTCTTAGGAAAAAAAAAAATCGAAGCACGTGCAAAGAATTCAAAGGCCCCACCTTGAATCCTCTCTCCGTTATTTTGCGCACGCGTTGCTCATGCTTATTTATCGTATGGGCCCACATGTATCTACATGAACATACACGTACCCATAACGTGTAATAGGCTTGCCACTTTCAGGTGCCTAAAAGTGATTTACGCACACTAAATGTAACAGCTAATCTCTGTTTACCAATCCAAGTGATATCAAAATCAACTCTTAATTAAGTCTCACCCACTTTCTTAGAGAATAATCCAAAGTAGTATATATATGATGAACCTCTTCGGTTGAATAGATGATCACCATTAACCAAAAAAATTTTCTATTAACTAATAGCCTATGTAATTAAGAAGAAAATATCAAAGAGAAAAGTATCATTAATGAATTACGAATTATACGTAGGTGCGCCAGAGATGGTGGGGAAATTATAGGAAGATGTCAACCAAATATAGCAAATGTTTTCACTTTCTGGTTTTATACTTTTTGGACAGCTTTAGTATTATTAAAACAAGCTTTTCCAAAAAATAAATCTTGGTCGAAAAGTTGACAAAAATAGCAAAATAGAACCTTCTACTTGAAGCGTAATTGTAGCTTCATATTTAGGATTATAATTAAATTCTACTTTAAAGCGTCATGTAATTTCATGAATAAGATTTCTCTTTTTTTTTTTTGAAATCTTAAAGATGAAATTACATAAATGTGATATCATCTCTAAGATTATACGTTACCATAACTATTTATTAAAAAATAAAATGGTATATAGAAAAAGCTAGTTCGACTAAAGCTAATTGATTTAATCACTCCTTGACAGTTTGCACTCGATTCGAAATATTATTGTATTTGCGTTCAGCAACATATTTTAAATAAAAATTTTCCTCAATACATTTTGGTTTTAATTCTGGATCTATATCACCTATTTCTCATTTAACATGTCGGCTAGAAAAATATTACTATTCTTCTCTCAAATACTTTAAAATGAAATGTGGCATATCACATCAGACCATACCATAAAAATCCAAGTTGAAATTTTAAGATCGACAAGGAAAATTTTCTGTACGTGTGAGGATATATTCTCTCTTCCCCACACGCTTTTCAGTTAATACGAG
Organism: Dorcoceras hygrometricum; assembly: GCA_001598015.1. Taxonomy (NCBI): domain Eukaryota; kingdom Viridiplantae; phylum Streptophyta; class Magnoliopsida; order Lamiales; family Gesneriaceae; genus Dorcoceras; species Dorcoceras hygrometricum. The sequence goes on from KQ994489.1 coordinate 38,926, forward strand.
AAAGGACAGTCGCTCCTTATAAATTAGAACCCCCACTCATTATGTGACACTCGCCCTTGATCTCCTCCTCTTTTCTATGATCCGCAGTTTCTCTCTAGTCTATCTTGTTTCTCCTTGAAATTCTACAAACTTATCAATGGCTTTTGAATCTTGTCTCACGTCTCCGTTACAGTCGATTCTGGGCTTCGTTTTCTTCGCTTTCACAGCCCTTTTCTTTATTTTCTCCGTTTTCGGTTTCATTTTGAGGCTGAAACCATGGTGTAGCTGTGAAGTTTGCCAGAGTTTTCTCACTTCAAGCTGGACTTTACGGTTCGATAATCTCTGCGATTGGTACTCTCATCTTCTTGCAAATTCTCCCACTGGAACAATCCACGTTCATGTCCTGAATAATGTTATCACATCTAATACTGAAAACGTGGAGCATATGCTGAAAACGAAGTTCCACAACTACCCGAAAGGGAAACCCTTTTCGACCATACTTGGCGATCTTCTGGGGAGAGGGATTTTCAATGTTGATGGTGATTTGTGGAAGTTTCAGAGGAAAATGGCGAGTCTTGAACTGGGCAGCTTTTCTGTGAGATCGTACGCTTTCCAGATTGTCACTACTGAAATCCAGTCCAAGCTCATTCCTTTGCTGTCTGATCAAGCAAACAGCAATGATCTACTCGATTTGCAAGACGTTTTCCGACGATTTTCATTCGATACCATATGTAGATTCTCGTTCGGGTTAGATCTTGGTTGCTTGAATTTACCTCTACCCATCTCGGAATTTGAATCGGCCTTTGATCTTGCATCGAGACTCTCGGCAGAAAGGGCCATAACTGCGTCTCCAATTGTTTGGAAAATCAAGAGGTTTTTCAATCTGGGAAAGGAGAAGCAACTCAAACAGGCCATTAAATCAGTCAACGACCTGGCAAATGAGGTGATAAAGTACAAAAGAAATCACCAAGACATATCATCACACGATGATCTCTTGTCCAGATTCATGGCCAACATTGATGACGACGAATTTCTCCGCGACATAGTCGTAAGTTTTCTCATAGCCGGACGCGACACGGTGGCCTCGTCTTTAACCAGTTTCTTCTGGTTATTAAGCAAGAACCCCGGCGTAATCCAATCCATAATCAAAGAATCCGACCAAATAATGGGGCCGGCATCTAAAAAATGCCCCAGTTTTGATCAGTTGCGACAAATGCATTACTTGCAGGCGGCTGTACACGAAAGCTTGCGGCTATTTCCACCAGTACAGTTCGACTCAAAGTTTTCTGATGCGGATGACGTTCTGCCAGACGGCACGATCGTCTCAGGAGGCACTCGGGTGACTTATCACCCCTATGCAATGGGGAGATCGAAGAGTATCTGGGGCCATGATTTTGGAGAATTCAAGCCCGGAAGATGGCTGGAGGATGGGGTTTTCAAGCAGGCGAACCCGTTCAAGTATCCAGTATTTCAGGCCGGACCGAGGGTTTGTTTGGGCAAGGAAATAGCACTTGTGGAGATGAAAACAGTGGCTTTGCTTTGATTAGGAAGTTTGATATTCAAGTAGCCATTGCTGATCGCGCCTTGAAATTCGGGCCGGGTATCACTGCCACGGTAAGAGGCGGGTTACCCGTCTTAGTTCGGGAAAGGTGACTCGTATATATGGAGTACACATCTATTAGCTAGATTGATTTAATTTTGCACATATATTTTTGTATGTATCCATCTTTCTGGCCAATTCCAGTGAAATATATAATATATTTTAACGATTAACCCGTAATTCATAACGGGGGTCGTAGAGAATATCTGCGTTAGTATTACATGTATGTAAGTTGAATCAGCAAAGAAAAGGTTAAAACTTGGTGTGTTGGTTGAGCTAAAGAACAAAATAATTAAGAATGCCATCCACGACTTTTCCAGAAATCTAGAATCTTTTCTGCTGAATTTCACTCACCACTTTTAGTTTTTTTCACAATATCAAGATTTTGTTTTTCCCTAAATCATTTTAAATAGAGTAAATATTTCAATAACTTTTGTTCTGGTCATCTTTTTGAATTATAAGACGTTAGTTCAATAACTTCACGCATGAAACAAGAGACGAAATTAGAAAACCCGGCCACCAGGCAAAAAAGAAACCAATGAGGTGCTGTCGACGGATTCTCCGTGTGTGTATATTCTTTGTGGTCTCATTAATTCAAGAAAAGGATTATTCGTTATTATATTTTAGGTTAATTTAGTATTCTTCAAGTTTGAAAATCTTTCCTAATTTAACTTGCATATTAATCAATCAATATAAGAACAAAAAACAGAGCCATTTGAAATTCCTTTCCTTAAATTCAAATTACTTCGTCAAAAAAGCTAGCGGACCTTATAATTGGCGGGTGGTGGAGTTGGGAACGAATTATATGTGGAAGGTGCATATTTTATGATATGACTCATATGAGGCTTCATCTATCTTGTCTTTAAACCCGTAGATCGTTTAATATTTGACTTAACGTGCGACTCACTATATAAATTAAATTATCCATGACATTGGAAATAACAACACGTGCGAGGATGCATATTTTGTATTTGTTTATGTAAAGTCAACCTATTAATGAGTTAAACCCCTATATAGATCAGAGATTCCTTGACACAGGTTGATTAATCGAGGGATATACACGAGTAGACGGAGGTCTCAGGGAGAGAACCCATATAACAGACTAATTCCCAAAGCATACCTCCACAATATTTCCAGTGGAGAATATGTTCACACGAGAATCGAACTCGTGAATCAGTGAATGTTATTCTCGTATCACCCAAGGTCTTATCAAATTTCACGTGCCCCGAGACGCATATTTTAGTATTTGTTTTCTCAAAGACGTGGATATTGTTATCGTTTCATGAAATTACTTAAAAAAACGATAATTAGATGCGAATACCTAAGATGATCCAGTACCGTCCACGTTTTCTTGAAACATCCGCCTCCTAATATTTTATCTAAGACATATACAAATAGTAATATCAATATTTAATATATGTCTTTGTAATATTTGTTGGATTAATTAAAAAAATAAAGTCGTTGCGTTAGCTGCTGCGCTTCTCTCTCCATCATGTTGGGTTCATTGGCAACAATAGTAAAATACGATAGATAGTCTGACTATAATTTAATCATGAACCAGAATAGTCGTCTCCATCAATAAATTATAATTTATATCTAAAACTTTTCTTATAAACGGAACCAGAGTTCAATGTCATTGAAATTTATACTGCCTTTCCTGAAAAGGAAAACTAAAATATTATGTCCCCGGCCAGCAGATAATGTTTTAGCTAGCAATTTGCGTGACTAATCATGCATGCAGACACATATTGACACCATAATGTCAAAAGGATATTAAATATGCATATAATACAGTAACGCACGTCCTGTTGGAGGAGTTAAACGTTATCACTGTATGTATATATAATTATATGTATCATAGAGTTCCAAATGGTTTTGGTAAATATTATTATTGTTATTTAACCAAATAATAAATTAGAAGTTCAACTCTGTGCAGCAACATCCGGGGACGAGTCCCAAGTGCTGAGATCGCAGCCGTTAACTTGGTTTTGTTTACATTTTAAATAGGACAAAGTAAGTAGCACACTGATTCCACAAACCGCCCAAATGTTCTATATTTCCCGGTGGATGGACTTTAGAATAAACTAACTTTTAAAAAACTACAAACATTTTTATATTGCTTTAAGTCACAGGCAAGGTTATATGAAACACAAAATTAAACAGATTCCCTTATTAGAAAACTGCTGATCGATTCATTGCAGTCGGTGGCAATAATATGGACTAATTAATGCACCTTTAATTTGCGTATGCTAATTGACTTGTGATAAATAAATCATTGAAGTGTATAATAGCTTAGTCTCTAGCTCAATAATGATTTTGAAGTCTTTCATTGGTAATACAAATTTAGTTTTGCATTTTGCAAGGACTACGATTATTTATACTATTTGGGAAAATGCATTTTTTTACTCTATATTTATCATCTTGTGGTTTTAGTCAGCTATGTCAAAATTTATTCTTTTTTACCTCAGTTGACAGCAACATAATACTAATATGTGTAAAGTTACGTCAGTCTTTCGATACAAAAGTAACTAAAAAAGTTAGATACAGAAGTGATACTGAAAAATTTGATAATACAGATGATAATAACCGCAATAAGCCAATATTTCATTTCCCATTTTTAAATAAATTATACATGCGTGTATCCATACATAATGCATGGCGTGCGTACTTTTATAATATAGAAAAATAAAACCCCTGGACCTTTTTACCAAGGGGCTGTTATTGGATCGGAATGGAGGTACAAAATTTTACAAGACTCGACACTTGGATCCAGTCCATATAGAAGTTAAATTGGTCTCATAGAGTATCTTTATGGGCTATTTTCAGGCCCAATGATGTTAGTGGTCAGATTGAAATCCAATGGAAGTATCCAAGTATTGCCATTACCAGTTTTCTTTCTATTTTATGGGTAGTCAAAACTATAGCACATAGTTACAGATGTACAAATTCATTATATAGCCAATTACCATATAAAATCATGAAAATAAAATTCAATGTTTCATTAAAAAGGAACATAAGTATATTTTCCTCAGGGGCAAAAATTATTATTTTTTAAATATTCCTGGGATAGATTTTCTTTTTTATTTATTTATTTACAAGGCTTGGGATAGAGTTGAAGGGGGAAAAACTAGGAAAACAAATAAATGGTGCACCTTATCCTTGAACCCTCGTTAACCAACCCAACTGTCATAGCAAGTGGCAAAAGCTTAGACACAAACATCAACAATGGCAGCTGCCGCAATGTCAGTCCATCAAGCTGTGTCAAATTGCTATGCTTCGAAACCTTGCGTCGGTTACGGTCGATCGAAGAGAGTGCGCCACGTACTGTTGCGTTGCTGCCAGGCTGCTGTTGAGGTAGCGGAGAGGAGCACGGTGGTGAAGAATGGGAACGATTCACTCGAGATATGCAGAGTGCTCAATGGTTTGTGGCAGACCAGTGGCGGATGGGGTAGAATCAACCGGGACGACGCCATTGAGGCTATGCTAAACTATGCTGACGCTGGTCTTTCCACCTTCGACATGGCTGATCACTGTATGCCATTTTACTGCTCTACTTTCCGGGTGATTTTGATTAGATATTTTGCTGTGCAAATTACATTGTTGCTCGCTCAATAAAAAACTGTTAGATTCGCCTTGTTAATCGACGGTATTGAATCAAGAAAACCGATTGCACGGTCATGCCTTTTGTTGCCAACTGTGCACATGGAGAGATTGTAAGTTAAGAATGGAGAAACTATTCATTAAAGATAAGCAGAACTGATAGAAACAGAGCAGTCAAGTAACACTTCGATTTGGCTTCCTACTTTTGTTTTGGCTGATGCATCTAAACCACGTATTTTGATGTCAGATACCTGCAATAGCAATACCCAAATTTATATGTGGGAGTGGGAGAGTATTATAGATGATCCTTTCTTGTTTGTTCACAGATGGACCTGCAGAAGATCTTTATGGTATTTTTGTCAATAGAGTACGACGAGAGCGTCCTCCAGAATATTTGGAAAAGGTTAGAGGGTAAGTGTGAAGCGTCAATGTTTTGGTGTTGATATGATTTCTTGCAGTTAATTGAGTATCATATTGAATGAGTTTCTCCTTAAAATCATGTGCAGAATAATGTTATTTATTATTTCAGATCATTGTTGTAACTCAATTTGTGTCTTTTTCCCTGCTATGTAGTCTGACTAAATGGGTGCCTCCACCTGTCAAGATGACTAGTAGCTATGTTCGCCAAAGTATTGATGTTTCACGTAAGAGAATGGATGTTTCCTGTTTAGATATGCTTCAGTTTCACTGGTAACTGGGTTTATGCTCTTCTCGTCTCACTTACTTGCCAAAACATTTTATCATGAAAATCACACTTATTGTTGCTTATTGCTGAAACGATTCTATCATATAATTGAAGGACATGAAGATAGCTTAAAGCTTATTTCCCTTGTAAATTTATTCTTTTATGTGCTTCAACTAGGTGGGACTATTCTAATCCTGGCTACCTTGATGCTCTTAAACACCTGACGGATTTAAAAGAAGAAGGTCTGTATATTCTCACATGTCTCCCAATTTATAGTGTTGCAAATTGACTATAGGTTGGATAATATAAGCAATTGAGGTGCAGGTAAGATTAAGACTGTTGCTCTGACTAAACTTTGACACGGAGAGGCTGCAAAAGATCCTGGAGAATGGGATTCCAGTCGTTAGCAATCAAGTGAGTGCGAGAACACAATTTTCTTTGTTGTTTTAAAGTATACTCTTTTCTTTTTAGTGTGTGCCTCTGTTGTATTTTGTACTTTTATCTTTTCAGGTTCAACACTCAATTGTGGACATGCGGCCTCAGCAGAAGATGGCTGAGCTTTGTCAGCTTACAGGAGTAAAACTTATAACGTCTCTCTCGATTTATATACAATATATATCTTTGCATTATTCTTATTTCTCTATATTTCGTTGCTTGATTATTCTTTTGTGAAATGTTTAATTTCGTCCTTTTCTTTCTCCCTGTTTTCTTCATGTGACATAGCACTTGATCCAGGGAAGTTGGCATGAGTTTTTTTAACATAAAAGAGGAATAAATTTGTTTGTAAATCTGTCCGTTTTCACTTTCACTTCTGGCTCTTTCTGCGATTTATCAAAGTTCCACGCCAATAAAAATGGTGAATTAAAATACTTAAAAGTGCTGTTTCCCTTTCTTTGCTGTTATGGTTAAAGATGTTTGAGCTTACTGTAGTCTATTTCTTCCAAAATTTCATGCCTTTATGTTGCTTTTTTGCAGGTATGGCACAGTGATGGGTGGACTACTGTCTGAAAAGTTTCTTGACACCAATTTGACCATTCCTTTTGCCGGCCCTCCTCTAAATACTCCTTCACTGCAGAAGTACAAAAGGGTATGTCGCTATATAGCTGCTACATTTGGAATTTGTGTATTTGTTACGAAGAATTACTCAGAAAAATTCCCTTTCTATTTGACCACACAATGCGGTGTGGTATGTAAAGAAACAAAAGAATTATGTTGGCTATCATCAACGGTTTATCCGAACAGGTTAGCTGTTCCACAAAGATCAAATGTTTTTGTCAAGTGATCCATTGTCCCCTTGCTCCAATCACAATCTTTAAATTCCTAGTAACCCACAAGGGACACCGAACGTTCCAAAGTAGTGGAGATAGGGAGCCAATTTTAAGTTATATTGTGCCATTATTTTTATGTTTGATTGTTTGATTAACCTTTTTGTTACTCAAACCCATAGATGGTTGATGCTTGGGGAGGATGGAGTCTTTTCCAAGTTTTGCTTCAGACCCTCAAAACTATAGCTTCAAAACATGGAGTTTCTATCCCAACTGTTGCTGTGAAATACGTCCTCAGTCAGGTCAAACGCCACAGCATCCAAACACTTTTGCCTGCACTTTTCCATTACTTCTCTCAATGTATGTAAATCGCTACATGACTTGTATTCAATGCAGCAAGCCGTGGCGGGATCAATGGTTGGTGTGAGACTTGGTCTGTCAGAACACATCAAAGACTGCAACTCTATCTTTTCCCTGGTTCTTGACGAAGATGATGTAAACAGCATACTTGAAGTTTCAAGAAAAGGCAAAGATCTGATGAAAATAATCGGCGACTGTGGGGATGAATATAGACGGGCGTAATTGCTGGTTCGGCTCTGTCGCTTGGAAGTTACATATCTAGTATCTGATACATTCTTGAAGTTATCATTCCAGATAGAGGGCCGAAAATTTCATTAATGTTGTATGTAGTTATATGTATAGAAAGAGAGGTGCACATGGATGACATTGGAACTTATAAAATCACACAAGGTGCCCAAATTATTGTCATGGATTATACATAATCATAGCAAAATGACTCCTTTTTTTTTTTCCTCTGTTTCCAAATGTGTTGACGCAAAACAAGCTTTTAAACTGTTTCGGTGGCAAGTATTCCTTTTCACTTGAAGGCTTCAATCCCAACTTCCTCTCACCCAAAGTATGATTATGATATGCTATAATACATCTAAGCCATGAGTAATACTTTGTAGTTTCTGCATTTATGTGGAAAACATTTCAAAAATGAATGATCTATTATTTGAACTTGGTTTATAGGAGATAAGGATGGTTATGAATTGTCGGCCCTCAGGGGCACAGACGAGTTGGTAAGACTTGGGATGATGTGAGATTAACTTCTCCGACTTTACGGGTTCGATTCTCGTGTGGAGCATATTCCTCACTGAAATATTGTGGGGGTATGCTCTGGGAGTTAGTATGTTATATAAGTCTCTCCCCCGGGCCCCTACCTACTCGTACATATTCATCGATTTAAAATCTATATGGGTCAAGGGGCCTTTAACCTATATAGGTTTTAGCCCATTAATAGGCTAACATTTAAAAAAAAAAACAATTCAGGGGTTATGAATTGTTATAAACATGGATGGAAGTTAAGGGATATTTTTGGCAGTTTGAAAGAGTTTCGTCAACCCACCAAATAGTTAATAAATATTTATTCAGGGGTTTAATTTTTATATATAGTGATAGATAAATAATAAACTAGGCACAATATCACTTGTACGCAAAAATTTTGAACTGGATTAATTATTTTTAAAATTTTTAATTATTGATTATATGGAAAAATAATTGATTTGTTTCTAAAAATAAAACGAATTATTTGTTCATCCGATTTACGAAGGATTTTTTATTGAAGAATAAATGGAGTATGTTTATCCATCCGTTAAATGATGAAGATACTCGTTTCCAAGTTATAAAGTATTTTCTAGATTGTTTCGAAAATTCCCCTAATTAATTGTAAGAATTAAATTACAATAAGAATAAAGTTTTCATTTTGGTGTCCATAAGTTTCGTAACTTTACGAATTGTGCTGAGTTCACAATTCATATTAAAACTATATGTCTATATGGTCTTCCACACTTCCACTTCTTATTTTTCCCCCCTGGTTCCGGGTAAAGATAAATAGATTAAAAAGTAAAAAATATGTTGGATCAGTTCCAACAAAAGACCCAGCTCACAAGTCAGCGGAAGTAGGCCGTGAAATGGGCTTCAAGACTCAATTTGTCCAGATAATCGGCCCACATAAATCGAGGGTGATAATTGTCATTCATGAACTTGTATAGCAAAAGCGCGGGAAAAGTTCACCTTCAGGTGGAGAATGCATGCCCGATTTCCTCCAAAATTCGCTTAATATCCTCTCAACTTTGTTTCTACGCGAATCGATCTCAGTTTACTCTCATCAGGTAATCGGAACTCGGAAGTTGTATTTAGCTGAATTATGGTGGAAAAGATGAATGGCGGCGACAATTGGAGGAGAGAGAGGAAGGATACTCGAATTTCCAAAAAGCAAAAGCTGATTCTTAACGCTGAGGAGCAGCTTGAATCCAAACTCGGCTTCAATATCTTCACTGAAGGAGATAAACGCCTCGGATGGCTTCTTACTTTCGCTTCTGTTAGTTTCACATTCTTCCCCCAATTTTCCCCTTTATCGTGTCAGCCAATTTTCTCTTATACGGGTTGCTTCTGCATTGACGTCGACATAATTTCGCTTTTGTAGTCTTCTTGGGAGGATCAGGAGACACGTAAAGTGTATAGTTGCGTTGATCTTTATTTTGTTTGTCAGGTAATTTGCTGTATGTTTTGTTTAGTTCGATCTTGGTTGATGTGGAAGAATTTATTTGTTTGATGTTTCAATCTTCGTCTTTAGGATGGTTCAACTTTTAAGGCAAAATATAGGTTCCGGCCATATTTTTTTGCGGCTGCCAAGGTAAGTGGACTCCAAAATGAGTATCAAAATATTGGATTGAATGGTCTGATTCCCATGCTTAAGCATGTTACCTTATGTGATCATAGGATAGGATGGAAATGGATGTAGAGGCTTATTTGAAAAGGCGCTATGAAGGTCAAATTGCAGACATTGAAATTGTGGAGAAAGAAGATCTTAATCTGGTGAGGCACCATTTTCTCGTGGGAACTACATTCAAGCGCTATTTCCTTGGCGCTTTATGCGAAATACGATGAACTCCTTATGATGCTTTGGTGGATTGTTACTGATCCTTTCTTCTTGTCCAGAGGTTCAGAATGTGCCATATAGTTTCTCAAAATATTACCTTCTGATGCATTTGTTATCTGCCGCAGAAAAATCACCTGTCTGGTTTGCACAAATGTTATTTAAAGATCTCTTTTGATACTGTTCAACAATTGATACAAGTGAAAAATGATCTATTCCACGTTGTCCAAAAAAACCAAGCAAAGTTGGATGCTGAGGATGCTTATGAATCTATATTGACAGGGAAAAGGTAGTCTGCTAATGTTGAACAATTGCAGTTTTTGTGATAATCTATACTCTCATCGTCCTTATGATAGTTACGGATGTGCTGAGATCATCTTGCATAATGCTTGTGAGAACTTATTTTCTGAATTTCTAATTGCTTTTTAGCAAACAACGACCACAAGATTTCATGGACTGCATAATTGATCTTCGCGAGTACGATGTACCATACCATGTTCGCTTTGCCATTGACAATGGTGATTACTTTTGCGAAATAGGTTCTCAGGCATCACTTTCATTTTACCGATAAGTTTATAATCGCTGATGTATCCTTCTACTGCTTTTTGTTCTCATCATTTAGATGTAAGATGTGGGCAGTGGTTCGATGTTAGTGTTTCTATTGGTACTGTTACAATGGAAAGGAGATCGGATCTATTGCAACGTGCAGAAGTTCGTGTCTGTGCTTTTGATATTGAGACAACAAAGCTTCCTTTAAAATTTCCAGATGCTGAATATGATTCAATTATGATGATTTCGTACATGGTTGATGGTCAGGGGTACCTCATCATTAATAGAGAGGTAAACAGAAAGAAGAACACTTATTTTACTAAAATTGATTTTAGAATTTATTCTTTGCATGATATTCTCCCAGGTCATTTGATTGAACTACTTAATGTTTTCTCTTTATTTTTAACAGAAATTGGCCTTTTTTAGGGTACATGTTTGTGAATTTCATTAAAGCAATAGAAAATTAAACACAACCAACTTAAAAAGGTGTCCAGTTTAGTGTAGATGTGACTAACGAGTTGTCGTCCCACCATGACCAATTGACTAGTACCTATAAAATTATTTAAACTATGTTTAACGTACGAATGATGATGAAACAATTTAAATAAACAAAAGTGAAAAAACAAGATAAAAATTTAAATTCCAACCAAAGAAATTAAAAATGCAAGTGAAGTTCAAAGAGATTATCGAATTTCGATCCGCTGTTATAAAGGCATCCAGTACACCTCTGCTTTTGTATAAATATTCGGGTAAAAGTTCTAAGGACAAACTTGACAAAGACATGGTGCATGGTTCCATATGGTTAGACACAAAGCATTAGGTGCAAGACAGGCATGATCCTCATTGAAACAAAGTACATTTAAGGGATAATATTTAGGACTTAAATATCTGGCTTATAAGGTGCTGAATTCTGGTATGATGCAAATGTCATAAATATAATTTACCACAAAAATATTTTGATTATGGCTCTGGTATATAAAAGAGACATCCTTCCATAAAAAGTATCAACTTATATGTCCATATATTGAATTATTTATTAATTTAGTGATAATCACTACTCTGAGTTTTAAATATCGAGGCATGCCAAGGTGTGTGCTTTATGACCAAGGTGTGTCATCGGCCTTAAATTGTTTATAGGGCCAAAGTTGAGCTTCACCTCAGTTTAGCATGACAGCACATGCCTTTGGACGTTTATTGACTATGAAATAATGTATCCAAAATGGATCCTGAAGGCAAAATCTTCTTGCATGGGCTATGTTCTGAATTTTTATAGAGTCCTTGTAAGACGTATACACCAAGCTTTTCCAATGCACCAAAGTAATAACAATGGATGGTCAATGGTGTAACTATTTGCGTCAATGGCAGGAATAGTTACATTTCAAAGGTGAGGCAAGGAAAACAGTTACATCTAGTGCTGATATGAGTTCTTTGTCCGACTGGTGATAATTTCATAAATCGGTCAATGAATGGAATTTCATTATTATTATTGCGACAATTAATTTTTGTTCCATATTTCCTAATCAACTTTGTGATGACATATAGTTGATGAGAAGTGTCATTTTACTTCTGTGCAGTGTGTTGGTCATGATATAGAGGATTTAGAGTATACACCAAAATCAGAATTTGAAGGGTATTTTAAAGTGACAAATGTGAAAGATGAGGTAAATATTGTCCTTTTCGTACATCTCTTTCCCCCTACCGACTTTAAATTTCTATTTTATCAATGCCATTTAATTGCAGAAAGGACTTCTGAGGTTGTGGTTTGCTCATATGCAAGATGTAAAGCCTGGTATATATGTCACATACAACGGTGACTTCTTTGACTGGCCATTCTTGGAAAGGAGAGCAGCTCATCATGGTTACAAGATGAATGAGGTTTGTAACCAATTAATGCTACCAATATGTACCACATTCAGTGCCTTGTTCTCTAGTCTATTATTGCTCCCGTATCAAGTGGCTTGTGCTCTTTATAATTAACTAACAGTGAAAGTTACTTACCAGACTACCTTTAGAGTTTAAACTTTTCCATGATTAAGTTAACCGCCGATATAGAGTTGGGAACATCATGAGATGAGTTCCATGCTATTGTTGTCATCACAGGATGGGTAATTTTTCATAACTTACTTGTTTCTGTGGTTGTACCCTCATGCTTGGTACAATTGAAAAATATAGTTATGGACTATTGTTTTTCGCATTTGCAGCTCTCTGTCTAATCCATAAAAACAATTAACATTTTTTGACTAAATTATGAAAACTGCATATCTTTTCAGTTATGTTGTCTTGGAGTTATCTGCATTTCTAATTGGATCAAGTCTCAACTACTCCAGATACTTATTCTCAGTAACTTGTCTACATTTTCATTCTTTATCTACATTTAAGATTGCTGATGGTAGTTAACAGATTTTAATTTTATTTCACCCGGATTTATTTTTCACTTGCAATGAAATTTTAAGTTTGTAAACCTTTTTCTAAATCCTTGTCTTACTTTCGACCCACAGGAACTTGGATTTCAGTGTGAAAAAATTCAAGGTGAATGTCGTGCCAAATTTGCCTGCCATCTGGACTGTTTTGCTTGGGTGAAGCGTGACAGTTATCTTCCCCAGGGCAGCCAGGGGTTGAAGGTGCTATTTTTGCTCCATGAACTTCTGAGTGCAGGGTTTAAGAGCCTACATCGTGTATCATTGTATATTTTTTTGATAGTGAACAGAACTTATTTTCTTAAGTTATAGGATTTAAAGATATCTCCTACTGGTAATTATGATTTTCTTTTCCTGTTCTTTGTGATAAAATGTTGATTCCAAATTTTTCCTTCACATTGCCAATGTATTTCTCTCAGTGATAATAAAACATAATGCCATACAATCATATTTAATGTTTCACATAACAAACTATGAAAACTGATATCTTAAATCAGAAAGAGCTAAAACTATGAGGTATCTGTTCTTGGTGTAGTCAGCAGTATAAGGTATAAATGACACTTCATTTTTTCTGATCATTTACAATCAAGCATTTCTGCATTCATCTATGGATCTACTGAGATTGTATGATTGTATGATTTCTTGTTATGTTGGTGCACAATTTACAATTTATTTATCGACCACTTTCCTATATTGTAGGCTGTTACCAAGGCAAAATTAGGTTATGATCCGTTGGAGGTCAATCCAGAGGATATGGTTCGATTTGCTAAGGAAAGGCCCCAGGTATGATATGTTTGACAACAAAAATCAACATATTGATGTTTTTCCATTGAAAGATTCATTGACTATGAAGAACTTGAGGGGATGATTCTGCAATATAACCTGACAATGTTTAGTAATATTTAGCTGCGCTGGATAGTGTTCTAGGTTCATGATTTTGATTAAGGGAAAAAGAAGTAGTCAATGCTTGCTGATTTATGAGAGTAATGGCGCAAGCAGATAGGGGTAAAAAGATGCATTTATTAAGCTTTTGAAGGGGCTATGTTTTAACTTGTGACTCTTAGATGTCATCGAATTAAAGGCGCAGCTTGTAGTTTGTGGAACCAGTGCTTTTTACTGTAAATGATAGTGTATTTATTATATCATTGTAGTTCTCCCATTAAGGTTGACAGAACTGTATCTATTCATATATAAGATCTACTAAAATGCAAAAGATGGGTTTCTTATGCTAGTGTATCTTGTACATTCAAATAGATACTCTAACACTCAGATGCTGTGAACATGAGAATTTCATGCAAATTTTGAATTGAAGATTTGATGACAGACTATATTTGTCTAAGTGATGCTAATTGGAAAAAATCTGTTGGATCATGCTCTATTTCTATAATATTTTTGTTGGTGACAGAAATAGCATCGACAGTCCACACTATGCATACAGTTTATGTTGCTCCACACCAGCACTTTTCTTAGTGCTTAGAACTTCTGTCTTAAGGAAAACCTGTAAGGTTATAGATTTTCTGCCGCTCAATTTGATTTTGGAGCCATATCACTGTTTGCACTAAGCGCGCAGATCCACTGACTTGGGATACTGTTAATTGATTATTGGGTGCTACCTCATTATACGATCAAAGCATTGAATTGGAGAAATCCTCATGTTTTGGGTTACCAACAACTTTGACAGCATATCTCATTAAGAATGTTGTATTAAAATTAGTCACCCTCCATCTTTATATATTGTTAATAGCTAATTCTTCAGTCAGTCACTTAATGAAATCTGAGCCTTTTTTGCATTTAGTTAATTCATATTACAATGCATTTGTATGTTGAAGACACTTCAACTGATCCCAATATTCTTACCTGTTACTATGATCGCGCAGATGATGGCATCATATTCTGTATCAGATGCTGTTGCAACTTACTACCTGTACATGACGTATGTCCACCCATTCATTTTCTCCCTTGCTACTATAATACCTATGCCGCCAGATGAGGTTCTAAGGAAAGGAAGTGGGACTCTCTGTGAAATGTTACTCATGGTTCAGGTAGATAATTGATGTGCCGCACTAATGAATCTTTGTTTAAACCTTATACATTACCTTCTCTTGATACTTGGGGAATATTGGTTTGTATGAACATTTATTATTTAATGAGTTGGGTCTTGAATAAAATCTACCTCGCTGTTATACAAGTTGAAATAGCGAAGGCATAATTTTTTCTTCTCACTCACTGATCCTTTACTTGATTATTGTTAGGTATTTTTGCCCTCTCCTACCTCCTATCCTCATCAAACATCCCCGAAGGGGTACAAGGAAAGGAGGAAGGGAAATTATATGTCAAAAAAAAAAAAACAGAATAAGAATCCTCTAATCCTCTCCAGCGCCCCCTCAATTCTGTTTACTGAAACATCGGTTAATTATGTGTTCATGATTCTTGCAGGCATACAAAGCCAATGTTATTTGTCCTAACAAGCACCAATCTGATCCAGAGAAGTTTTACAATAATCAACTTCTCGAAAGTGAGACATATATTGGGGGACATGTGGAATGCTTGGAAAGTGGTGTTTTCAGATCTGATCTTCCAACTAGTTTTAAACTCGATCCAACAGCATATGAAGTAGGCTTCTCATCTCCTCTATGATGGATATTCAAAGTTCTATTGTGATTGAACTGCTAAATTGTGAAGTTCACGTCTACCAAAGGTTCTTTATATTTATCATAGGTCGATAATGCAAATTTTAAAATTTTTGTACATGGTTTTAGATAGTATATACTAATGAAACTTGTTTATCTTTTGCATACCAGTGGTGGTAAAGGTACGTCATGTGATGTCTCTGTGATTTGTGTGTCTATCTTCTTACTCTCAAATGGCTGTTCCTTATTATATCTTTCCCACTATACTTATAAATTTTAATAGTGTAAATTACTTTACAACTCATTTCAAGAATTATTTCTGGAACAATTTCTGCAATGTTTTGTTGAACACTGCTGGTTTGTATGATGGAAACAGTGCACTCCATATCAGTTAGTTTTTTCTAAAATCCTCCTAATGTATTCTGGTACTTTTTTTAAGTGTGCAGGCTGTAACAGCTTCCATGCTTTCTATTTTCATGGGATTATATTTTCCTAACAGTTGGAATACTTTATCCTACAGCAACTACTTGACAACCTAGACCGTGACCTGCAATATGCTATTAGGGTGGAAGGGAAAATGAATATGGAATCAATTTTGAATTATGACGAGGTGAAGAATTGCATTATGGAAAAGGTACAGATTAACTTTGTTGATTGTGGACTTTGGTTGGCTGTCTGATAGTGGCTTATATATGTTTAGACTTTTCTTGTTTTCATATTGCATGCTCTTTGGCCATATTGAACCTCCGGCATTTTGAAGTTGGCTATGGTTCAATCAAAATAATATTGTTAAAATTATAAGGATTTTTTTCTTTAATTTGTAGATTTCTTCCATTGATTACTGCACTGGTTATAATTGTTCATGCATCCATGTAGATCAGTGTTGGAATTAAGCAGGAAAATTTAAATTTAAAGTTCCTGTGCCATTTGGGCATTCTTGTGTGTGATGCCTATCTATTTTCACTGCATTTTGATGATAGTTTAGCTTGGTAACGAAGCATTTATGAAGCCCCTTTGCTTTTATTTCATTGACATTCACGACCAGTTTTCCTTTCATTTTATATCTTTGTTTGCACAAGACATGGGAGAAAGATGAAGAAAGGAAAGAAAGGGCATGGACAGTTTCCTTATTAATTCTATGCAGAAGATGTAGATTACAAATCCTTAGTTTTTTTCCTTAAAAACACGAGGTTCAAGCAACACGCTTCCTTCATATTCAACTTTAGAGGGATTTGTTGGTCATAATATTTTGCACTGTTAAGGATATGCGAATATGTGATTGATTTTATGAGTTGTGATATGGACCGATTAACATGCACCCTCATGCATATGGACACCTCAGCGGCGGACCTTACCTTTTGATATACTTTTTGATATACAAGCGGATCACGCTTTGATGCTACCTAGGGAACCACTTGTTGCGACAGGATGGGTTAGCCTGTTCACACAACACGAATGCATGCATTGGTTGGTTGGGGAGTTATTGATGCTCCCATTATACAAGGGTTATGGAGTAATGTATCAACAGATTATGTTTTAGATACCCTTCCTTTTTAGTGACCACTTTTCTTTGGGCGATTACATGTATGACAAGCTAATCATGCTTGCTATAATTGCCCACCACTCTATTTTAGCGATTCCATGTATGGCAAGCTAATCACGCTTGCTATAATTGCCCACCATTCTATTTTAGCGATTTCTGTATTTTAAATAAATAGGTAAAAGTTGCAATCATTGAGCTCTTTGGCTATGTATATATGAAACCAAGCAGTGTCATAGGACCACAACTCTTCCGTTTTATATATCACCTTTTACTATCTTAATTAATGTAGAAATTAACAAAGTATGCAAACAAATATGTTAGCCAGGCTCCTGGGAAACTAGTGATAGAACCAGAACTTGGAACATTTGTTCGTACTGTATGCGCAATCTGTTGGATGTGGAGGCTGGTCATGAGAAATAGAGAAAATTATAGATTGCTAGTTGGGTTGCGCTTACCCTTCACAAATCAAGGATGCAGGCGTATTGCAATACCCATTAAGTATGTTGCTATATCTGTCTTCAGGCAACCCCAGCCTGTGTATGATATTAAACATTACATTGTTGTGTTTTTTGTGGTTTTCAGACCGCATGTGCAAGATATGTTTTCTTTGAACATACAAAAGTTTTTTCAGTGAACCATTTTGCTTAGCATGTATATAAATGTGACATGTCGTGTCATACAATTTGCAAACATTTACCTTTTCTGCACATCAACATGCAGCTTATGAGACTGCGAGATGAGCCTATACGTGAAGAGTGCCCTCTCATATATCATCTTGATGTTGCTGCAATGTATCCAAACATCATTTTGACGAATAGGCTTCAGGTATCTTCATCTGGTTCATCTCTCTAGTGAAATATTCTTTATCGTGAATCTCAAATAGTTTTTGTACTAAAGAGGATATTAACGGTGGTTAACATATAAATGAAGATTCCTATTGTTAAATAGGGCTCCGTGTTTGATCCGGCTCAATAAAGTTACATTGGACTCCTTTTGAATTAGGTAATGTTGTGTGATCTTAGAGTAGTGTGGTTGGGGACTTAGGCATCAGTGACTTCATCCTGTTGGACAATAGGCTTGACCACTCTCCTGGCATTCATTTCATGGGCCGTCTCTATGTTTGACATGCCAAGAGACTAGATTAAATTTCTGTTTATCCAAGATTTTGAACTTTAGAGTTTAGAGTCGAGATTGAGATGAAACAATGGCCAGAATTATAGATTCTATTTGTTTATTTCTATTGATTTCTTCATCTTTAATCCCGTTCTCAACTATTTCACTCGCGCCAACACTTCTTTGTTAATGTATTATTAGAAACATTTGGTTGTTGATGAAGACATAATTAAGACTTTTGTACTATTAACTTTAGTATGTCCTTCCAATTTGTAGCCACCATCAATAGTTACGGATGAAGTATGCACTGCATGTGATTTTAATCGTCCTGGCAAAAACTGCCTTCGGAAGCTTGAATGGGTTTGGCGTGGGGAAACTTACATGGCTAAGAGGAGGTTGGAATCATGTTCTTCTATAATCTTTGGGATATTTTATTTGAGAATTCTACTGACATAAATATATCCAACAAGCTTTTGGCATTAACATGACTACAGTGACTACTATCATCTGAAGAGACAAATCGAGTCTGAGCTTGTCGATAATGTGAATGGGCAATTATCGAAATCTTTCCTTGAGCTACCCAAATTAGACCAACAAACGAAGCTCAAAGAGCGGCTCAAGAAATATTGTCAAAAGGTTATCTGTTCTTCTGCCTCTTTCTAAGTAAAACCCATGTCTGGGATGAAATTTACAGTATTGCTCTTTCCTTTTCCTAGGCATACAAAAGAGTACTTAATAAACCTGTTACTGAACTCCGTGAAGCAGGGATTTGCATGCGTGAAAACCCCTTTTATGTTGATACTGTTCGAAGGTGAGCATCTAGAATGTCATCAATCCTTGTCCCATATATGATCAATATTTTCAAACATATTGTTCAAATTCCAAAGGGAACCGCTAAAGATACCTAATTTTAAGTCCATAAAGTCATTCTAAGTCATCTTATTGGTATTTTTTTTTGTTTCTCTCTTGCTCTCCATTCCCTGCTAAAGCTTTCGTGATAGAAGGTATGAATACAAAGGGCTTAACAAAGTTTGGAAGGGAAAGCTATCTGAAGCAAAAGCCAGTGGGAATTCTATTAAAATACAGGAAGCAAATGTACTTTTCCTCTCTTTCCTCTCCTGTGTAGAGAAAAAGCCACATTGTTATGAGTAATTGAGTAGAAGAATTTTCTTCTTTTACAGGACATGGTGGTCCTCTATGATTCGTTGCAACTGGCTCATAAGTGCATCCTCAACTCCTTTTATGGATATGTGATGCGCAAGTATGCACTGTGGACTGCCACCTTTTGTACTTTTGGGTTGTTCTAGAAAATATCTGGGTATACATATTTCAGTACATTTTTAAAACATACAGGGGCGCACGATGGTACTCAATGGAAATGGCTGGAGTTGTGACATATACTGGTGCAAAAATCATTCAGAATGCTCGTTTACTAGTTGAAAGAATAGGAAGGCCATTGGAATTAGACACAGATGGTATCTGGTGTGCATTACCTGGTTCATTCCCTGAGAACTACACATTCAAGTCTAAGTATATATTGTTTCCCCTCTTTTTGTTGCTTTTTTCTTTTTTTGGTAAAATATTGTCAGCTTTGTATGTTTAAAGCCAAAGATGCTTTATTCCTCAATTTGCATTTAAATAGTTGTGGGCATATCATAGAATAAAATTTGGTAACGTTCGTCTCAACAATAAAATATGTTTTCATTTATTTTAATGTTCTCAAGAGATGCTGATGATCTTCCGTGAAATTTATGCATCAGAGACTCAAAGAAATTGACCATATCATACCCTTGTGTCATGCTTAATGTTGATGTGGCTAGGAACAATACCAACGATCAATACCAGGTTAGCTAATGAACCTTGGCTAGATTTCTGTATCTTCCATTCTCACATTAATTATGATTTCGAACTCTATTGGCTTCTGTTAAATTTTCTGCATCAGAAAAGAAAACTCATGCAGATTGAGAAACTAAGACTACTGTTTCTTGCAGACACTACAAGATTCTTTTCGCAAGACCTACACAACACATAGTGAGTGCTCAATCGAGTTTGAAGTTGATGGCCCGTATAAGGTATTGCAGCTGCGCCTCATGCAAGTGCTGTCTATTTTAATCTTTCATGTGATCGAATACTTCTGATTGGTTGGTTCCTTTGCTAATATTAAATTTGAGCCTCGTGTATTAATTTCGATGTATTTAATTATGAATTTAGGCAATGATTCTTCCAGCTTCCAAGGAAGAAGGGATATTGATAAAAAAGCGGTATGCTGTTTTTAATGATGATGGTACCCTGGCAGAACTGAAAGGGTTTGAGATCAAAAGGAGAGGTGAGCTAAAGCTCATCAAAGTTTTCCAGGTAGTCCTGTGTATACTGTCCCTTTCTCAAAGTTCGAGAAATGAAAATTTTTCTGCATAAACAACTTATCCCGTTCTCGAAGTTCAAGAAGTGAAATATTTTCTGCATCAAAAAATGACATTTTTGTAAATTGTAACTGTCGAGATAAATGACCAACAAGCTTCTGACTTAGATTTTTGTGTAGAAATCCTTGATTCAGCTGTGAATGCCACTTGACTTACTGTTTGTTTAACAAAAAATAGTCTAAGCATAGAGCTGGGGCCTAGGCCTAGGGCTAGGGGCTAGGAAGCAGACTTCTGTTATACAAATCGCCACCAAGAACTACACATCATGTATTTTAGGCATATATATTAGAGTAATATGTATCATGTGTCACTTTCATTTTTCTCTTGCAGGCTGAGCTGTTTGATAAGTTTCTTCATGGGGAAACATTGGAGGAATGCTACTCAGTTGTTGCATCTGTTGCAAATCGTTGGCTTGATCTCCTTGACGTATGTCGTTAAGTCCTACTTGAATTTTTTTGCTGTCAAATGTCTGCAAATTATGGGCTAATCAGTGCTAGTTTTGTTTTTTCAAGTACCATTTAAATCTAATACCTTCTTTGAAGAGGCTGGAAGTACCTCTATCTACTCTATTTCCTCTGTACATTCTGCATATCATTGGGAATTTTAACAGTGAAGTTACTTACAATCCAATCTTTTATAAATTCAGAATCAAGGACATGACATTGCAGACAGTGAATTACTAGATTTCATATCCGAATCAAGCACAATGAGCAAGTCTTTGGCAGACTATGGCGAACAAAAGTCATGTGCAGTGACCACCGCGAAACGCCTAGCTGATTTTCTTGGGGATGCTATGGTTAAGGATAAAGGATTGCGCTGCCAGTATATAGTTGCATGTGAGCCAAAGGTATGAAGTTATCTGAGTGTAGTAAACCAAAATGCCTCTTCTTCTAGATTCCTATTGAAATGTGAAACCAAATAATTGCCTTCCAAAGTATTTGAATGGAATGGTCACCAATTATCAATCATTCATCAGTGCTTTTTATGATGTGAAATAAAATTTGGTTGTCTCCTCGAACATATATTGGTAAGTTTGTTTATAGTAGAATTCCAATTTACATTTATGGGATTCATTGGTGGAGTTTCAACAACATTAGTGAGTTTTGGAAAGAAGTTGACATCCCTCAAGTTAGTTTCTATTAACTTTTCACCTATATACTTTGGTTTTTTTAAAAAATAAAAAAAATGCAATTAGTTAAGATACATAAAATGATTTTCAGTTTTCTTTAATAATTACTATAGTGCCAATGGCTAACACGTAGTTTAAGTACTCTTAGTTGGGTTGACGTGATTGCATATAATAAATACTGATTGCATATAATAAATACTGTTATGCTTATCTAAGTATATGAGTAGGACTCAAATAAATATTAATCTTTTTTGTTTGCTTGATTAAATTTGGGATTAGACTATGAATCATAGTTTTATCCTTTTATCAATTAAATTTTAAAAATAATATGGATAACATGAATATATTAGGTGAGTTAATATCCTTTTCATGTTGATTTGATTGGTTTGTGAAAACTGATAATTACACAAAATTGTAAGGAAACATATGACTGGATGAGACAATCCTATCCCACTAACTAATCACACCCTAAGTCGAAATTGCGTACAGTAAAATTGAAAAAGTCGATATAGTCATGATTACATCTACTTAATTGTTTGGTGTAGTAGGAGATGGTTATTTAAAAGTAGGTTTGTATTGGATGTTGAAGATAAAATCAGAATGGAAAAACTAATAGGTAAGCCAACAGTATTTTGGAAGTGAGAAAATGCAGCTGCATTCGCTAAAATTTGATTCTTCATGTAATCTTAAACTTATATGTTGTTTGTCAAATGGAAATGTATTTGAATGCATCTGTTTTGGTCTCGAGTTATTGATTGTGTTATGGGGCTGTTAATGGTTTTTTGAGGCCAAGTGCTTCTAAAAAAGATTGTTAAATACGAGAATTGAAGTTTGTATGACAGGATGTAAGCAGTGTCGCTTTTGTAACTTTTGACACCTGAAGGCATGAATGATGTGGACTATTTCTGTTAGATATTATTTTATTACTGTGACCTTGTAATACTTGTCTGCATTTGTCAGTTTCATGTTTCTTGTGTTGTTATGCTCTATCCCAGTACCTTTCTTCAAGACAGTGATATTCTTTCGCTCGTGGTTTCTTCTATTTCAATCCTTCATTTTTTGAGCCTTAAGGCCATTTCTTCCTCCACTGAGCAGGGGACCCCAGTAAGTGAGCGTGCTGTTCCTGTTGCAATTTTTGAAACTGAAGCTGGTGAGTTTTGGTAGCGGCTTTCTCATGATTTTTTTTCACCTGTTGTTATTTGCGTCAAGTTATGGTATGGAAATGTCCACTGTGGCCTTTCAGATATTATGAAGTTCTATGTGAAAAAGTGGTGCAAAATCTCATCAGAAGTTGGTATTCGGTCCATTATTGATTGGTCCTACTACAAACAAAGGCTTAGCTCTGCAATTCAAAAGATTATAACAATTCCTGCTGCAATGCAGAAGGTGGGGATGCTGCTTATAGTTGATTCTCAATCACTGCAATTTTCTGGTTCCTCACGAGGAGTTATTAATTTGTCAGGTTACGAATCCTGTCCCAAGGGTGGTTCATCCTGATTGGTTGCACAAAAAGGTTCGTGAAAAAGAGGACAAATTTCGCCAACGAAAGTTGATTGATATTTTCGGTTCACAAAAGAGGGATGAGGTGAGAATGAACAGTGATCCCTCCACAGAGAAGAGTAATGTTGAAGACATGGAAGACTTTAGGAACACTGAAAACACACCTCATGTTGGTCCGCAACCTATTGTCTGCACTTACAGAATCAATCACAAACCACATCATGTCGAAACAGGTCAACCAGTAGAAAGTTCGAGGGTACATGATCTTATTGAAAGTGGGAATAAGCACTTAAAGATATTGTCGCAAAACAACTTGGATGAGAATATTGCCAGCACAGAAGATTATCTAGGATGGCTGGAAATAAGGAAAAGAAAGTGGAGAGAAACACGAGAGAAAAGAAAGCGTCAAAGGTACTTCTCCACACATTTTATTTCTTCGATTGAAGCTTATAGTTGCTGCATGGGAGTGGTCTTGGATATTATGTTTGCTGTGAAGCATCATTTGTACATATTCAGTCAGTTGAAGCAAGCAATTAAAAGGAGAATATATCCAAATTAGTTATTCTTACACCACTCGGTAGTGTTCATTCTTTCAGTGTTTGTTCCTATAAAAACCTTGTCCTTTTGTTGGTTATTGCAACAATCACCATGGGATTTGTTAAAACGGCAGGTTGAACCTGGTTAATGATACTGCTATGCCGGGCATTTTCAATCCTAAAAGTACTGAAGGCAGAGTTGGCGTCAATTCTTATTTCCAAAGACATGACTTTGCACTCACCCGCTCCCATTGGCAGGTGATAAATTTAATAAGGGTTTAATTTTTACTTCCTTTGGCTTCTAATTTTGTTGCCTAGTCTGTTGCATCTAAAATGAGCTCTGTATCATTTTTTTCTTTGCAGATAATTCAGCTTGAGGCAGGTTCAAAACATGGCCAATTTTTTGCTTGGGTAGTTGTAGAAGGAACAATGCACAAGATTCCCATATTTTTTCCCAGAGTATTTTACTTGAATTCCAAAGCTCCTGTAACAGAAGAATTCCCTGGAAAGCGTGTGAACAAGATTCTTCCTCATGGACGAAGAACTCACAACCTGATTGAGGTACTTCTCTTATTTCCACATGATATTTATGTCTGGTCCATTGCGATAAACGAGTTTTGTGATTTTTTATTGTTTAAAATTGTCTGCCGACGAAGGTTAAAATTGATGAGGACCAATTTAGAGCCGAAAGAAAGAAATTAGCAGCTCATCTTGCAGATCCTGAAGTTGAGGTATTTTTTCTACACTTGATAATATGTAGCAGAAAACCTTAGTTTCCTTTCTGATTCCTTATGTGGTTGTAACTTGGAATATAGTAAGTATTTTAGCTAGTCACTTTGTGCTGTGCTCCAATTAGATTTACTTATAATCCTTCTATTTTATTCAGAGCTATCTACGGAAGGCCCACCTCAAAATGTAACCAAATCATCCTGTCATTTAATACCCGAAATACAACCACCATGATATTTGCATTCTTGATATTCTGTGGTTATTCGCAGACCAACGCACCTGTTGCAGTGGTGTAAAATGCTATTGCTGCTTTTCTCATTTTCAATCCCATATATCGAAGCTTGAAATAATTGCATCTACAGTTCGAGTTTGGTATTCAGTGTGACCCTTGAGTCTTCAGACAGAGTTAGTGCAAGGCTCGGGTCATTCTGTTTTGTCTAATTTTTTATGGTCATGACCTCACTGAAGAATGAACCTTAATATGACTTTATCGACATCTTTTGCACGTCTGTTGAAAGGAGATTGAGGGAATGACCCTCGTCCTTAGAGCAACTGTTTCGTCTGCAATAGGGAGCGAAAAGGAAAGTTATTGTCATTGTGAAGCTTTTACATGAGTCTTCATTCTCAAATATCTACAGTGTGAAGAATATTTTTGGAGTAATTAGTATGCTTTTTTGTTGGTGTATACATACAAACTCTGATTTTGTTGTTAGCTAATCTTTTGCATTTCATATTTATGTATTGATTTATTTTTAAAATGGTCTTGTTGAATTTACATGTGATATTACTCTACAACTTTGTCAGGGAATATATGAAACAAAGATCCCATTGGAGTTTAATGCTATCCTTCAGATTGGTTGTGTCTGTAAAGTGGATAAATCAGCGAGAAAGAGAAATTTACAGGATGGTTGGAGTGTGAATGAATTGCATATGAAGACAACAGCCGAATGCCCATATCTGGAACAGTCAATTTCTTTCTTCTACTTATATAGTAGGTAATATGCTGCTTGACATGTATTCACCTTTTTTGGTACAACTAACTCTATCTGAATCTCTGGTTAAACTGTAAAGCGTTGCTGTTATCATTTGATTCTGTACATGATTTTGTTGTATTACCTCTATCATTGTGTAAACAACTAACAGATAATGAAATATATCATAATATTATCTATGATTTGATTGTATCTTGATAGGGTAGAGCAATCTTTTAAATTAGGTTGATAAGATAGTGTAATCTTTTCAATTAGGTAGTTTACTATCTTTAGAGATTTGTTGAATATTATGTAGAGATTTAGTTTATCTATTTTACTCTATATAAGTTGTAAAGATCCATGAAATTAAGTCATTTTCCTCTCTAATCTCTCATGCTATCAAAGCCAGGTTTCTCTCTTTCCACCTACTCACGATTTCTTCTCTAAGTTCTCTTCGTACTCTGTCCATCATCCTACCAGCAATCATGTCTACTAAACCTGTCTTTTCTGGGGATACCACTCCCGTGAAACTCTTCAGCATGCTTGGGTCAATCGATCCTCTTTCCTGGAGTGATATGTCGTCACTAAAAATCACAGTCCATCGCCTAAATGGTCGTAACTATCTTCAGTGGGCACAATCTGTAAAGATTGTTATCTGCGCTCGTGGAAAGCTACGCTTTCTCACCGGCGACCTCCGTCCTCCTGCGACAACCAATCCAACGTACCCTACTTGACTGGCGGACAACTCCATTGTTCTTGCATGGCTTATTAATTCCATGGAGATGAACATCAGTCGATGATATTTATGGTTCAAAACTGCAAACAAAGTGTGGAATGCTATCCGCCGCGTGTACACTCTGATTTGGGGAATGCCTCTCAAATATTCGAATTAAGCTCCAATCTAAAGGAGATCAAACAGGGCTTCAACACTGTCACCCACTATATCTCGGAGCTTCAAGAGTTATGGCAGGAGCTGTATTTATTCCTTGAAGATTCTCAAATGTGTGTCAAATGCATTGGTCAAGTGCGACACACTCTTGAGAAAGAAAGGGTGTTTGATTTTCTTGCTGACCTTAACAGAGAGTTGGATGATGTTCGAGGACGAATTGTTGCACGTGATCCCTTCCCATCGACTGATGATGCTTTTTCCGAAGTTCGCCGTGAAGAACTTCGGCGAAAAGTAATGCTCCTTGATACTTTACCACTGAATTCGTCTGTCTCTGAGGTATCTGCTCTAGCCTCAAACAAGAATTCCAGCCAGCGTCAAGGAAGATGGCCCTGGTGTGATCACACTGTCATCGCCCAGGCCATACCAATGATAAATGTGGGGGAAATTCATGGCAAACCAGCGAATTGGCAATCATGAAAGAAATCTGATGGTCGAAGTTTTCAAGCACATTCCGTCCAGGAACAACCCTCTTCCTCTCGCATCTCGGCCCCTTTCACTACAGAACAAATGGAGTAGATTGAAAAATATTGTTGTCTTCAACGGGAGACTGCTCTTACTCCACCATCCAGCCCCCGTGTCGGGTCACGTTCCTTGACCCAATCTGGTATAATCAACT
Organism: Dorcoceras hygrometricum; assembly: GCA_001598015.1. Lineage (NCBI taxonomy): Eukaryota > Viridiplantae > Streptophyta > Magnoliopsida > Lamiales > Gesneriaceae > Dorcoceras > Dorcoceras hygrometricum. Next base: position 66,098 of record KQ994489.1, read on the forward strand.
CCGCCCTTATTCTAATTCTTCACTATCTTGGGTTATTGATACTGGAGCCTCCGATCATATGACCGGGGACTCTATTTTTTCTGCTTTTATGTTCTTTGTGTTAGTGATTGATAGTCAAGATAGATGATGGTTCCTTCTCCCATGTCAATGGCATTGATCATGTTCCTTCTTTAAAGTGTAATCTCATTTCAGTCAATAAACTCACTCGTTATTGTCACCGCCTTGCTAATTTCTCACCTGTTTCATGCACTTTCAGGACGACTATCGGGGAGAACGATTGCCAATGCTAGGCTTCACGATGGTTTTTCATTTTCTTATGTTCTGTCTAGGTCCATCTCATCTATTCAAGAATATGTTACATCATTTTCGAGTAGGCCATCCCAGTTTTCCCTATTTATCTCGTTTGTTTCCATCATTGTTTATTAATAAGTATTTCAGTTTGCTCCCCGTGAATGTTGTGAATTGGCAAAACATACTCGTGCCTCTTTTCCAGAAAAAACATGTACACCATCCGCACCATTTTCAATTATCCACAGTGACATTTGGTGACCATCCAAACAGCCTATTCGTCATGGAAAACATTGGTTTCAACTTTCATCGATGATCATACCGGGTTAAATGGGTCTATCTCCGCAACATAAATCCGACACAATTCAAAACTTCCACAAAATTATCCAGACCCAGTTTCACACCAGTATTCGTACTCTCAGAATTGATAATGGTAACGCGTACTTCAATACCATTCTCGATGATTACCCGACGCACCATGGAATTATTTCCCGAAGTTTTTGTGTCGATACTCCCCACAACAAAATGGAGTTTCCGAATACTTATGGGGGGATGCCGCTCACCGCTGTCTATCTCATCAATCGTTTACCAAGTCGTCCACTCAATTTCAAAACACCCATATCTCTGTTAATGCAGTCATTTCCTCACATTTTGCATCAACTAAACTCCCGCTAAAATCCTACGAGTGTAATGCGCTTGTCCATATTCACGATCATCATCGAAGTAAGCTTGATCCTAGAGCTATAAAAACATCATTTCTTGGCTTCTCACCTACTCAGAATGGGTATCGTTGCTACCGTCCACGTACAAAAAAAACTTATGTCTCACGTGATGTCAGCTTCTTTGAAAATACTCCTTACTTCCTTTCACCTACTTATCAAAAGAGGAAAACAAACATTGAAGTCTGGTGGGATCCACCACCTCTTCTCGGTGTTAACCTGAATAGTACACCCGATTCTCCTTCTAGTGACCCTCAAGTTAATGAACCCATATCTCCAGAGCCCATATCACATGGAGAGTCAGCACGTTCCCAGGAATTGCAGGTCTACTCAAGACGGAAAAAATCTCAAGGTGTTAAAGACGTCATGAATCTTCACCACAGTCATGAAGCTGAACCGATAGTAGATCCTCAATAAGGTATTCCTCTTGATCTTAACATTCCTATAGCCATTAGAAAAGGTACATGTACTTGCACCCAACACCCCATTTCCAACTTTATCTCATATTCCAAACGTTCCTTTTGTGCATTTATTGCAAGATTGGGTAGTACTACTCTTCCTAGGTCAATCCAAGATGCTATGGCTGTTCCTGAGTGGAGGATTGCAGTTATAGAAGAAATGCTTGCCTTGAAGAAGAACAATACCTGGACCTTAGTCGAGCTTCCCGAAGGGAAAAATGTGGTTGGATGCAGATAGGTGTTTACAATCAAGTACAGTGCAGATGGTTCGATCAACAGACACAAAGCACGTTTGGTTGCTAAAGGCCTTATTCAAACTTATGGTATTGACGACACTGAGACATTTGCTCCGGTTTCCAAACTTAACACCATAAGAATTCTCTTATCATTCAAACCTCAGTTGGTGTGTAAACTCAACAAGTCTTTGTATGGAATCAAACAGTCTCCACACGCCTGGTTTGATAAAAATATTCTAAGGTCATCAAGAAGTTTGGATATAGTCATGGTCAAACTGATCATACACTCTTTGTTAAACATTCCAATCATGGTCACATTGCCATCCTCATAGTGTATGTCGGTGACACCATCGTTACCGGAGTGGCGATATTAAGCTTATGTTGACCAAGGAGTTTGAGATAAAATATCTTGGACCTCTGAGATATTTCTTGGGTATGGAAGTTGCTAATGGACAAAAAGGGTATCCTGTTTCTCAACGTAAGTATGCCTTGGATTTGTTAGCAGAAACGAGCATGTTAGGATGCGAACCAACTAAAGCACCAATTGACCTGGGGAATACACAGACAATGCTTGAAGGCAAACAAGTGGATGTGGGCAAATACCAATGTTTCGTCGGGAAACTTATATACCTTTTACATACTCGTCCCGACATTGCATTTGCCGTAAGCCTGGTAAGTCAATATATGCACTCTCCCTGAGAACATCTTGATGTTGTCTACAGAATAGTGGGGTACTTAAAACATACACTTAGGAGAGGCTTATCTTTGCGAAAAACTATGATAATCAGTGCATACATTTGCAGATGCAGATTGGGCTGGTTCGATTTCGGATAGGAAGTCAACTTCTGGATACGATATAATGGTATGGGGCAACTTTGTGACATGGCGCAGTAAGAAGCAATCGGTTGTAGCAAGAAGCAGTGCAGAAGCCGAATATCGAGCCATGGCACATGGAGTTTGTGAGCTGATTTGGATCAGAAGAGTTCTGAAAGAATTGAAGATGGAATCCCCAAATTTGATGAAGCTTTATTGTGATAATAAGTCAACCATCAGCATTGCTTACAATCCAGTGCATCACGATTGAACTAAACATGTTGAAGTCGATCAACATTTTATCAAAGAAAAGCTAGATGCAGGTCTCATCATTATTGAATATGTACCAACATCCCATCAACTTGCCGATCTTCTCACAAAGGGATTACCAGAACAGTTTACGAAGTACTTGTGAGCAAGCTTGGTCTCATCAATATCTACAAACAAACATGAGAGGGAGTGTAAACAACTAACAGATGAAAGGTATTTTAGGATTTAGTCAAATACACAATATTATCTATGATTTGATTGTATCTTGATAGAGTAGAGCAATATTTTACTAAAATAGTGTAATCTTTTAAATTAGGTAGATTAGTATCTTTAGAGATTTGTTGAATATTGTTACAGATTAGTTTATCTATTGTACTCCATATAAGTTGTAAAGGTCCATGAATAAAATTAAGTCATTTTCCTCTCTAATTCTCTCAGATTGACACCTAATATTTTCATTCTCTGCAGCGTTTCTGATGGCCGAGCTATGTTTGTTGGATATTTTCCTGTATCAAGCCAAATTTTTGTTGTGGTTGCGAGTCCTTTCCTAAGTAAGGAGTTATCAACACAAATGCTTGAAAGGCAATATCGGGAATCTACCCAAGCATCATCTTTTCAGCCTCCCATGTCAAATGAAAGAATTACTTTCAAGGTAAATTACCTGGTCTTAAATATAATTTGTTTTCTAATATTAGACTTCTATGATTTCTGTGAATTTGCCATGATTTAGGTGGATTACACAGGCAATTTGAAGGATGCTCAAATGGCATTGCAGAGTATAATTACTGAATATAGGTGTTTCTTCCACCTTTTCAATATCTTATTATTTGCTTGTCAAAATTGGGTGGCTTACTTGAATGCTTTTTCATATTTTTCGAAGTTCTCGTCTTTGTAAAAAGCTTCACAACTCCTCATCTTTGGGGAGATTTTGTAACTTTTTTGCTTTCCTACGCGATTCTGCTTTTTATGCCAACAACTTAGGTTGATTTCTATTAGTTACATAAAACATGGATAATACAAAGAGGTATAACAAAATAGCCCTACTAGTCTCATGGATATGACAAGCATCCAATCTTCCGATTGGAATTTATTAGTCGCTTTCAAATAGACAAATACCCTGCAATATGTTTGTTAATGCCTTTGGCCAACAATTGAGGACTATAGACTCTTCGGACATTGATCTTATCACCATACTGCAAGACTATTTAATTTAGATAAATTTTTCATTCTTCAGCAGGTCCACCATTATTTGAAATTGGAGATTAGAATTGATACCAAGACCTTTGCCCTATCCCTGACAATTTCAGATTTACACAAACTTTAGTTCATGATTATGAGTCAATGACAAGCTTTACTTCGCCTATAAGGCCAATTTGGAAATCACGCCAATTCTGGCATAAATTTTCCCTCTATATTAATTTTGGTTACGTGCTGTTGGGTTAAGGGTATCCAAGAATTTTCATTGCTTTTCAATTAGTACATTTCCTTTGTTATTACTTTCATAGTTTTAGTATTTTGCTTTTGAAAGTATTTTGATTATAGTTTCTGAAATTCTGAAATTTTTATGAAATAAGAAAATTTAAAACTTTCGTATTATGTTATATGAACCTTATGAAAAGTTAGGTTTTGATTCCTAATTTGGCATTGAATGGCATTATGAAATTAATGTTAGGGATACGTATTCTAACTACTATTTTCTGGTATCACTCCTTAGATGAGTAATATAGGGATTCATATCAGTATTTGAGGCTTAAACATTTTGAAAGTTTTATCATGACTTTCGAGGATGTTGCCAATGCTGTGTCCCGGGTCTGGGGCATGACATTGATCCTCTAAGAATAATGGCAAATATCAGTTTTCCTCATTCTTTCAATTAGCTTATTAACGATTTTTTTGCCAATTTAGCCCTCACCATCCCACCTCTCTCTTAACAAACTGGTGGGAAACTGAAGCCTCACCTACGAGCTGTGATGCAGTGGCCTTACACGGAGTGCTTGTACTATTGGTTTATGAAGGAATATGCATGGTATTAGGAATATAAAATGAGACAGAATAAAAAAATAATGAGTCTCATGAACCAAGGAAAAACTAAATGATTTAAGTGCAATATAACTTCTTTGTTAGTACTGTTTAACTAAGTGACTTTACCAATCACCCGGATAGAATCAACGACATGGAGGCCAGAGAGCATGTGGAGATGTTTTAAATAGTAACTGTTTTGTTGAGTGTACTATTTTAGGTCTGGGTATCTTTGTAAACAAATTGTATTGAGTGGCGAGTATAATTAGGCCTCAATCCCTATTGAATTGCTCCAATGGACCACAGATGTTTCAAATGTAGTCTTGGAGGTCTTTTTGTGATTTTCTGAAGCTTCTAAAAAATCAAATTATGCTCACATTTTGTTTTTTGGTGGCAAATAACAATGTGGTAGATGTCTCATCATTATCTCCGTATCTCCCTTTGGCAGACAACGGCATCATGGGCCTGTCATTGCTGTTGTTGAGTGCCCAAATATCCAGTTGTTGAAGTCCGGAATACGGGCATTGGAAGACTTCCCTTGTGTCACCATTCCAGCTAATCTTCGTGATAGCCAATATCAGGTGATCGTTAACTGTTAGTGTCTGCAAGTGCTTTAGGTTTGTATATTTTACTCCGTCATGAAGTTACGAAAGACGTAGCTGCACTCCGTTTTACAGGCTATTGGTTGGCAAGTAATTGCTGCAAAAACTGGAATTCTACGATGCGCTGCATCCTCCCAATGGTTGAATGCGAGAGTTACACTTTCACGATATGCACATGTAATACCGACAGTATTTGGTTTTTATGAGCTACAGTTTATCATATAAAAGATATTTTTGATACCTCTACTAAATGATGGTAAATGAGCAGGTTCCGTTGGGAAATTTTGAAAGTGATTGGCTTATTCATACAGCAGATATCTTCTTCTCGAGGGCTCTACATGATCAGCAACAGGTTATTCTTTCTTCAGAGCAACATTTCAATTTCTGTTGCTTCTAATGATTGTGCAGAGAAAAGGAAACAAAATAATCTATTTTTATGTACAGAATCATTAGAGAATCTTTCCCCTATTGCTTAGATTATAAAAAGGTTGGGTAATATTCTGTCCTGTAAAATTTGCGCTGCTAGTTGTGTATTTAGAGAGGCACTTTGTAACATAATTCAGAAGTGAGACATACCACTGACAAAATGTTCTTCTCCCTGGTGCATATTTTCCATCTATTTGTTTAATGTACGGAATCATTAGAGAACTTTCTTTTCCCTATTGTTTAGATTATAAAAAGGTTGGGTAATATTCTGTCCTGTAAATTAGGCTGCTAGTTGTGTATTTAGGGAGGCACTTTGTAACATACTTCAAAAGTGAGACATAATGCTGACAAAATGTTCTCCCCTCTTGTGCATATTTTCCATGCATTTGTTTAACTCACATTTGCTTTGATAATTGATATCTTCCAAATTTTGTTAAAGAATTGGATGAGAGCAAAATATGCTGTTGATGTGAGTAATTTCTTTTAAGAAAAATGCACGTCAGATAACTTTAACATAGTAGTGATAGTGAGAAGAGGTGTATAATTTTGAAAACCAAATGAAAAGTATTGTATTATATCAACTAAAAAAGCAATTTAAATCAGCTCTTCGATGCTTCAATCAGGTTCGCTCGCTTGATGAAATCATATTTACCATTACAGGTCCTTTGGATATCTGATAATGGCATTCCAGACTTGGGAGGCATTGACGAAGAAGTACCATGTTTTATAGATGAGGTGAGTGATTTGGGGCTCTGGACAATATTATCTTTGCTGGGTTGCATGATTACTCCCTGTCTGTTCTAACCTTTTTTATCAGAGGGATTGTTCTTCACATTTTTTGCAAGGTGTGTGAGTTAACTATGTTTTTCCAACCAGGTCACTCAACCTGCTCTCACTTATCCCGGTGCATATAGAAAAGTAACTGTTGAGCTTAAGGTCTAAGTTTGCACATATTCCCTCTCTTTTCTTCTGTTTGTAATGCTATTTGAGCATATGATAAAAGTTTATTATGTACAATATTAGATTCATCACCTCGCGGTCAATGCTCTGTTAAAAAGTAACCAAGTGAATGAGATGGAAGGAGGTACTTTATTTGGTACAGAGATGGAGTGGAATCCTCCAGCATCTATTTCTGATGAGCGTTATTCCTTTGATGAGGCACTCTCATGTGCACCTGCATTCCGTGTCCTCAAACAATTGGTGCAAAGGTGCCTTGCAGATGTTGTTACATCTAGAAATGTCCTTGCAGACACTATACTGCAGCATTTGTACCGATGGCTTTGCAGGTTCCTGAAAGTTGACAATTTCAATGTTACACTTTCCTTTTGATAATAACGCCTTTCTTTTTAAATGCAGTCCAAAGTCTAAACTTCACGACCCTGCTATTCACCACATGCTCCACAAGGTAACGTCTTATTCGGGAAAAAATAATTGTTCTTTTGTGAAGCTAAAAAGAAATATCACTGTGCCTATGAACGAGAGTCAAGCATTATCTTTATATCTGCCCTCCATATTTCCTTCTTCTATTAAAAAATGTTCAATTCTCTACAACTTCATGGTTGAATCATAGTATGATACTCATAATTGTCTGTTCATTATAATTCATGGTCGAGCATTTGTTGCCAAATGTTTCACTGAGAAAAATGCCATTTGCTATTTTCTATGCCTAATTTGATGTTTCAATGGGTTTCAAGAAGTTTATTTATTATTTTCTATGCAATTGACAAATAATATATCTATACAGGTCATGCAGAAAATTTTTGCTTTGCTGATGGCTGAACTTCGTAAGTTAGGTGCAACTATTGTGTTTGCAAGCTTCACTAAAGTTATTGTAGACACAGGCAAGTCAGACATATCTGCAGCCAAAGCTTATTGTGAGAGTGTTGTCAAAACCTTGCAAACCAGGTAAGCCTTTCAAGAACATGTGGAGTTATCATTTATTATTGCATATTATTCTTGAAGCTTCTTCGTGCTAGGGACTTATTTGAGTGGATTGAGCTTGAGCCTTACCAGTTTTGGCATTCCATACTCTTTATGGACCAGGTCTGCACACTAGCTTACAATCCACCACCACAAGTTTATAAGCTTATGTTTTATTGATATCATTTTGTCTGACTGATTCAGTGGGTAATTATTTTAAGAACTTTCAGTCTTATTTTCGTTGCATGCCTATATATTTCATTTTCTATGAACAGTTCTTTTTGGAGATGAGTAGGATAAATTCTTTTATCTAAAAATCTGTAGTAATACATTGGTCGGAACACAGTGATTAAAAAACCAGAGAAGATCGTGACACAAAGAAGTAAAAATTCAGATCTGTAAAAACTGCATTGCAAATAGAGTTGGACAGAAAACGGATTTTTTTGGAGGGAATGCATATGATGAAATTTGAGGGAAATTAGTGGTGAATAATGAAATAAATATTATAAAGTACGTTTATTGAGGGATATTACAGGAAATTCAATAAACACACAGAAGGGCCATGGACAGTTAGTACGAGTATCTCTTGGTTTATAAATTAGTAAAAGATGAACAATTACACTGGGTATAATGAATGATCCAATCTATTAAAGCTTAAGTTTTCAATTATGTTATCAGTATGCGATTTGTTCCATATGGTCACTGGTATGCTGGAATCATACCCGTGCCTCTATACCAGAGCCTGACAATCCACTTATAATATGCTAGACTATTGGTGTTTGGTATCAATCATATGAAAGGTACTTCAAAGTCATGTTCGGCTGTTAGATATTCATATTCGTAAATATCATTTTAAATCCTTGTTAAGGAAGCATTGGCATCCCAACATAAAGAAAAAACCTTGAGGATGGATTGTGGGTGGTTGAAGCGATCATCGTGTTAATGTAGGTTTTGTGACATCACATGCTACTCTTTTTGTGTTGAAGATAGATATAGGGTCTATTTAACTATGCTTATAGCTGGCAAGTGTATAATCCAACCCAAAGTAAATCACTCACCAATTTTGTTGTATCATGATTTTCTGTTCCCTCTTCTCTGACAACATCCTTCCCGCTTTGCTCCTTATCTTCTCAATGTCAGTACAACTATGGTGGAATTCAAGCAAGATCAAAAAATGATTCCCCAGAAGAATATTCAGAAACAAGTACAGAAAGCATGTCCAACAATTCACAAGTAGATATTGTCTCCAGCTGGACAATTGCAGAAAATTTGCCCAAATCAACCCAGGTGGGTATATATCCCTTTATCAAATTGACACAGCTAGTTCAATACTCGTACAGGATCCAAATATTTTTCACCTATATGCCTGAAGTATATTTGCATGTCTAAGAATATTGTCTAAATCTTATAAACAAGTTTATGAAAGCCTCCCATTATTGGGGCGATGGCAAGATGGAAACAGCTAGAACGTCTCTATGACTATATCATCAATAAGCTAATCAACATTGTCATGAGGAAAACTCACGGACTCAAGATTCAGTCATCATCGGGGAAAAAAAATTTGCATGTAGGGGTCTTTCAAAAAATGGTAATGGGACATCTCTGCTTCTATTCAGCAATCTTAGCTACCTGCTTCCAGAGGTTACCAACCACTTTGAATAGGAAAAGAACTTTTTGAATGGACGTCTGACAAATTGCCATATCCAAAGGTGATATATGGAATGAATAGAACATTTTCTTCTTGTGATGGGGTCATGAATGTTGGTGGCTACTGCTGTGGCTTAAGGCATTTTCCTGTATTCGTCTAATTTTTCTTATTAAAAGTTTGTCATTCCAATTTTTTTTATTGCATAAATCGAGGTATTATATTGGTAGCAATGTTTGAAAAGAACAAAGCTTTTCCAGAAAGGCAATACTTAAATTTGTTTGGTGAATGTATGCTAGAGAGCATTTTACTTGTATATACTCAGGGATCTCACAGCTGACATGAAATGAAAATTTTAGAAGCCGCAAGTAAGCATCAAGTTTCATACTGGTTCTCTGCTTTATTGAATTATATCTGTTGTTTTTTGCAGGATCACTTCATCTTGATTGTTTCTGAGTTTTTGTACTTTCCATGGAAGTATGCACTAGACGAATCTGAGAAACGAGCATCTGCAGTGGGTGATTTATGCACTCCATCGATCACAGCATCAACTGCTGAAATTCTTGAATCACAGAAGACAGAGTTTCTGAAAATAAAGGTATTAATTTATTGAGAGATTTTAGTTTCAGGACTTCCTTATATTCCTTTCTTTCTCAATCTGGTCACTGTGAATGTTGACTCATGTACTTGTATGTCATACAGATCAGATCTCACTTTACGGAGAGACTTCTTAAAATTGTTTCTGATCCAAGTCTTCATATTAATGAAAGAAAAAAGTCTCAAAGTGATCATAACAGCTTAACTGGAAGTTTGCAATCTATAAACAGTAGTTATAAGGGGGATTCTGCTTTAGATTTCATCAAGTATGTTTGTGCAGTTTTGGCACTTGACCAAAAAGTTCAGCATGAAGTCCTGGTAATGTAGCTCTTGAACTTTTTCTTATGCATAAATATTGGTGTTCCTACATATTTCGCATTTCATCTTTGCCAGTGAAGTCATAGCAAAGGTTTATCTCACCTGCTTCTGCTGGTTCAGATTATTTATGGATATTACCATCAGAATAAAATAAATATCTAAGATTGTGTGGACTGTGGCTAGAGAAATTTTATTTGTGAAGTTCTTTTGCTGCCTGCTTTTGTATTTCCTTACGACTTTCATGGGGTTCTTTGTTTGATCTGATCTTCACCATTTTCATAATCATATCATCTTTTTTCTTCATAATGTGTCGTGATAAAAGTCTAATTTTCTCTAAATTTCAAATATCTTTGGAAAGTTGTAAAAGAGTGTTGTCTCTACATTAAACACTGAAAACATGGTTTTCATTTTTTTACGCTCATATGGTCTTTGGTCATGTTGATGTCGGTGTGAGAATGAGACATCATATTTGTTTCTGCTTGTGTTCAAATTCTAGCCAATTTCTCACGTTGCTCTCAGCAATTCATGAATTTATACTGTGAAGTTTACTATTTTCCGTTAATTTTAATAACGTATTGTTATTATTAATTGACGACCTTTGATAGCTACCGAATCTATCGTCTTTTTTATTATGCACAGATAATGAGAAGAAATCTTTTGAAACTGGTCAGCATAAGGGAATTCGATCCTGAGGCTGAATTTCAATATTTGTCTCTGTCTTTAACTTTACCAAACGTCATTTGCAGGTAAAGTTGTCGCATTAAATATGCAGTCGATAAAGGAATGATAATCAATTATCTTCTTTGGGTTTTTGTTTCTCTGAATTCCATTTCCTTTTCTGTTCGCCAGTTACTGCGACGAATGCCGGGATCTAGATTTATGCCGTGATAAGACCCTAACATCTCAGGAATGGTGTTGCGCGGCGCCTCAGTGTGGGCAACCATATGACCGTGAAGTGCTGGAGAATTCTCTACTACAGATTATACGACAAAGAGAACGACTCTACCAACTTCAAGACCTAATATGCCTCAAGTGTAGTCATGTCAAAGCTGCACACTTGGCTGAACATTGTTCATGTGCTGGATCCTTTACTTGCAAGGAGGATTCTTCCGAGTTCCAACGAAAAATGCAAGTTTTCTGTAATGTGGCTAAGGATCAGAAATTTCAGCTACTCCAAGAATGCGTCTCTTGGATCTTAGAGGGCCGACAATTGTGAAAGTATGCTCATCTTATTTAACTTCGACGATCATTTTACGGTCCAGTTCTTCAATCGATTCGAGAAATGTCTCAGCTACTACTCAATCCTAGAATAGTCTAATGGAGAATATTTGAGATTAGCCCATCTTCTTTGAACTTCATAATGCTGGATCAAGTCTACAATGCCCGTGAAATGCTGGTATGAGAGCATGGAGATCTTAATGTTGCTGTTTATGAACAGAAGGATCTAAAAGCGAAGCGTTTTACTCGAAGCTCTCAATGTAGGAGATCAAGAAGAATTTATCAACATAACCTTTATAATTTGTGCTTTAATTTATTAAGCTCCTGGGGAGGTTCATTGTGAATAACTTGCTTTTAGACACAGTTTTCGTGCCTGCTGGAGTACTTGGAAACAACAAAAGGATGCAGCACTACGTGTATATTCCTGCATCCTCAGGTGATGACAATCAGCACACATTTTGATGTTCGGCTGTGATGATGTACAAAGCTCTGGCATCTTTTTTAATTTGCAATCTGTACTACCCTACAATTTAGTAACTGAGATAATAAATTTGTTACGTTAGACCAGTTTACACATTGAAGATGCATAAGCATGTCATGGATGGTAAAGTTGTTTTTGAAACCCAATAAATTTTTTGAAATGAAACTATATTTAGAAATAAAAGAAACGGTATCCTCTCGCATTTTATGATCCACTAAAATTTTGTTCAATCTTCTCAAAAGTTTTCCTTTACAAGGACTGTAAGACTCCAGTGCTCCGAGATTCGACAGCCAGCATTAATGATAATAAAATAATATTACAAATAAAGTATAACCATCACCGAATTGAGCTACATTTAAAAATCCAAATGGTGGAAATCACATTAGCTCAGAAAGAGACACAATAGGTCAAATAGCATGAAATTCCATGTTCACCAAAAGAACCACCTTTTCTTGGTCATCAAGTCTTGAACAGACTCATCTCTCTTTCTGTTCTCCATGCCAAACTTCAGGGCTTCCAATCTCATCCTACAATATGATGCACATATACAAATAATGTCATCGAATATCTAGAATCTAGAATGTGAATGAGCCGAAATTTCTTTTTCTTTTTAACAGAGTCCTCTTATATAAGTTGGCACATTGCACATTCTATTTTGCTACCACCTATGACAAAACGTGATGATCACTTGGTAATACTTTGTATCAGTAAGGCGACCATGCAAGCTCCATCTTTGTCGAAATCCCTCCATGCCTTCAACACCACTTGCCAAAATCAAGCGCCTAAATAAACAAATATTTTAAAAAAGAGTCACACAAGTATGCGAATCAGTTTTAAGATATGGTAAACATTGTATTTGCTAATTTTGAGTCTTCCTCACATTCCAAGGGTCAAGGGAACATAATTATATTTCAAATATAACATTTATTTTGGTACACAAGAGTGCGCCTGGAAGCAAGTAATACCAAAGAAGCATCAAATTTCCTAGTCATTCCACAAACTTCACAAAACACTTCCAATAAAATACAAAAACAAGGACTTCAATCAGGGGAATGAAACATGCATTTCTTTAAAACCATATTTTCATGGTGAGTGGGCATACCTCTCCAACAATGTGGCTTCTGATTCCAACTGATTGCATCTATCCTTTACTTGTTCTACAGGCATAGACATCCCCAATTTTTGCTCACTATCCTCAAGCCGCTGTCTTAATTCCTTGTCCTGCATAAAAGAGAACCGACCACAAAGAACTAGGGAAGTTAACAACACAAAAAAGAAAAGTGAAACAGCAACATATAAAGCATGGTTGAAACTGACCCTCCTCTCTGCACATTGCTGATATAACACAATCTCGTCTTGACAGAATGGCTCGACATCGTTGATGTGTAGACCTATTAACCGTGACAAACAAAACCGGGCAAAGGTTTAAGACCTGAACATAAGATACCCTCTAACACTCCTCCCTTATCCTCTTAAACATATACATGAAGTAAAAAAAAAAAGTTAAAAAGCCAATGATAAGAATACTTTACATAGAAACAGATTCCGCAAAAGCCCATCACACAAATCAACACCTTCCAGAACATGAGAAGCTATTTCAGGTGGAATTAGAGGTGATGGAGGACCCATCATCAGGTCATCACCCACCAACACTGTGTCCTCCATCGGTTGCTTCGAATCCACTACACAGATAAACAAGAAAGCACAAAAAGAAAACAAGCAAGGAATCAATTGCTAGCTACTTTTTGTGAACAATGCTTAGCTTTCTGACCAGAACATTCAATTTAAGTTCAAGCGCACACAAGAGGATTGCGACTCTTCATATTTCTCCGAAGAAAACATAATTTCGAAAAACTAGAATCACAGCATACTATAACTTCAACAGTAAAACAAAGCCAATGATAAGTGAGAAGGGAAAGAGTAAAAAGAAAAGGAGACGTACCATCCATGGCGTTCTATTTGCTGTGGGATCCAAAGTGCTCGACGAAATCACTCACGACAAAAAATCATCAGCTGAGATATTTCCAACAAAAAAAATTCATATTTTGCCATTAATTGCAAAAAGGAATTGAGAGTGTGATGAATTGAGAGAGGAACACTGACGAACGGCAATCTTGTCACTGCCGTCTGCAATTCAGTGGATGGCTTTTCTGTGTAGTACTTGAACAAACAGAGCCTGAGCAAGGAAATTTTGCGAAATGATGGTTATTGGGCCGTCAAACACAGCTTATGTGGAAGTTTTTTTTACCCAATGGGCTATCAATAGGTCTCAGGCCCAAATAATAAACCAAGGGCCCATAACAATAACACCTAAACCCTAGCTATAAGCACCAAGTATTTCATCTCTATCGAGTTGCATCCCATCGCCAGCAATTTCTCGTGACCCTAGCTGCACAGTCCTCTCCGAGTGATTGCAAGTAATTCGTCTTCCTTTTCCTTGATAATTCATCTAATTTGTATGTTCTTGTGAATTTTTTTGAGTCTACTGTTGGATTACGTACAGATGAAGATAATAGCAGCTTATTTGTTGGCTGTGTTGGGTGGCAACATCAGTCCTTCCGCAAAGGACTTGAAGAAAATTCTCAACTCAGGTTAATCTCTATCTATCTCTGGATATTTATGTTCTTGTACATTTTCCAAGTATTGCGTCTTCATATGGAATATGTTCTCTTATCTGATAATACATATCGTGGTGATTTTATGTTAAATAATGAGTTTAGCATTTAGATCTGGTTTACATTCCTGTTTGAGAATCTTGTGGGGAAAGATGAGAGACAATTAGCTGTTTATGTGCATGTCTTTATCTTTCGTTAGGCGATGAAAGAGGGATCTTTTTGTTATAGACAATTGGCTAGTCGCTGGATTCGAGGAAAGAAAATTCACTGTTTGTTCATGCGAACTTGTTCACTTCCATAACCTCTTATCTTTTGCCCATCTGTGGGAGAGGAAGCTTGTGCCAGCTCTCTGATGTAGTTGTCAAAGCATTGTTCAACGAATTTTGGATCATTCTTGTTTCACACTGTCAAGATTTAATGTATGTATTTTATATTTTTGAGAATTTGTTAAAATAACACTTTTGGGGTTAGTTGCTGAAAATGTAGTTCCAATTATGTAAATATTACATCTCAAACATCTGGGATTTTACTAAGTTCGATCTTGCTGCTTTTTATGAGTCTTCTAGATGTTAGTGTTTTTTAAATATTCTCCGGTCATGTGTTTTTAGTTGATTAATCTATTGTTTTTAACATTTTTGTTTGAAAATATTATTACACGCTTTAGAATCAGTTCTTTGACTATAATTGTTTTGGCCTGATTTTTTGTCATTTCAGTTGGTGCTGATTGTGATGACGACAGAATCACGTCACTTTTGTCTGAAGTTGAGGGTAAAGATATCACTGAATTGATTGCTGCTGGAAGGGAAAAGTTGGCTTCCGTGCCAGCTGGTGGTGGTGGTGGGGTTGCAGTTGCTGCTCCTGCTGCTCCTGCTGGTGGTGGTGCACCCGCTGCGGCTGCTGAATCTAAGAAAGAAGAAAAAGTGGAAGAGAAAGAAGAGTCCGATGATGTAAATATCAGGACAAAACCATATTAAGCCTTTTTTATGCAATATTTGAACGATTTCTACTTGTGTCTGAACTTATTTTCTGTTTGATTGCAGGATATGGGCTTCAGCCTCTTTGACTGAGAGGGTGCAAGAATTGCTTTTTGCCTGATACAACCACCTTTGAGTCTTCTTCTTAAATTTCTGGTATTAGGGAACGTCATTTTTAAAAATGATGAATATTTTGAATGGTTGTGTAATTTTGTTATCTAAATGAATCACGGACAACTTCCATCAAAACTTGGTATTTCAACATGAATTTTGCATCTCAGTGTTATTCCCTTATTTCATTGACCTTTTATATTATGATGTGCATGCAGCATGCATCTCCCCATGGTGATTATTGACATGAAGCTCCATGACATTGTTGCTTAAAAATTGAACTCCTGTAATCTCATTATTCTTTATTATTACCTACATGATTACATTGTGATTATTCACATGAAGGTACCATGAAATCGTCGGTTAAAGATTAAAGCTCCATGTATGCTTAAAGCTTGAATGAAAAGCGAGTCAAGAGATAAGATGATTGTCAGCTGCAAAAAAGCAACATGTCGAAAAGTAAATGAATTGAGAACTATTATTTTGGTGTTAAACTCCCGGACAAGAACGAGTTGATTAATAAAATTAAGCAAACTTTCGTTAGTCCAAAATAATGTTGGAACCTTTCACTTTTAACATGTTTATTGCACTAATCATATGTAAAGTATATTGTTATATGCGTGTATTAATTAACTGAAAAGAGCTGTGCAAAAGTTAAATATAGGAGGTTGATTGGAATTATTAAATTGCCTCTAATGCATTCTCAATGATTTATGTTTTATCAACTGATACACATGCGGTGTGATTGAAATCCATTGCATTGTCAAATACTCTACCACTCGCCTTTTGGAGGGTTTTATGCTGCTTCATTGATTTGGTGTTGGACCCACCAAAAATCAATGAATACTCGAAAGGTGGAGTGCTCCAAGAGAAGAGCATAGTGTCACGTCCCGACAGTTTTGAGATGCGACCTTCAGTTTAGAAGGGCCAAGTCCATGATCGTAGTCTCGTCTATAATCCACATTATGTTGGTACAAGTGACCCTGTTCTAAATCTTATGATTGATAAATAATCTTATCTTATATAGTTGGTAACATGTATTATTTATCCATGCCAATCTAATCTAAATCAAATCATTTGTAAATTACAAAACTACCCTTCATACATCTTTTATTTATATTTATTAATTCTTAAAAATGGCAAAATCATCGTTTACAATTTTGTCTCAAAGTTAAGTAATCAAATCAAACATATTATTACTTATTAATTAATATTACATGGCCTATCCACTTTTTTAATAATCACGCTATATTAATCATTCACATCCTATCCCTCGAACCAATTTTTTTTTTTCAAATAACATGATATACTCTGATGGATAACGTTCAAGCTAATTATTCCAAAACAAGAATCATAAACCATCTATTTGGTTTGATATTTTCATTTGATTTTTGATTTTAAATCCATAGTTAGCTGTCTTTTTAGCTATTGTGGTGAAGTTAAACCGTTTTCTCCATCAAAACCTTCTTTACAAAGGCAACTCAAAGGACACAATTATATTAGTGGATTTTAAGCCAAAAAATTAGAAACACAAGATTTAAACTCATCAAACTTGTTTACACACTCATGAATTTCATAAATTAAATTCACACATTTTTTATTTATATATATTTTTAATAATTATGATGGATTATATATAGAGAGGAGGGGGGAGGGGGGGGGGGGGGTTGGAGAAAATGCAATTTCAAGTTGGTCCCTAGCCATAACTTCAAAAGTTTGTCCATCTTCAAACAAAATCAAGGTTGAGAACGAACGTCAGCACCTACCCGCCACCACGCGGATAGATATATTCCACTCGAGCGGAACTTATAGCTGAAGTTGTTCACCTTTTTCTGCCAAAAATAAAGAAAATAAAAGGTCTTAATGCATGCACACCCAGAGTTGAATACTAAACCTTTAATATTTTACTTGCGATCGCACCTATAAATCAGAAGAGAGTTGGAAACTTATATCAGATAATCAGAGTATACCCAAGAAAATTTGCATATGTTGTATAGCCAAATGCTGCTCAAACTAATTTAAGTAACTTATATAAAAATTGGCTTCAACAATTTTGGACTTGAAGCCTTTTGATTCTCATCCTATGATGAAACTTTTTAGTGTTTGGAAAGATTGAACGTATCTAAAGAGGCCAAAATGACTATACAATTTGACAAATTTATACAAATATTAAATTTTTTGTAACTTGAGATGTGCCTTATAAACATTAACTACCTATATAGGTTATCAACCATGCAAACGGAACTGAATTTCTAAGGAACTAAAGAGCATTTTCTTGCATGAAATTATAATTATTTAACTTTGCGAGCAACTTTCCGCGGGGGTGAGTCGGGGCAACTTACATCATACAAGAAATCTGTACTGAAACGGAGGAGGAACTAAGGTGGATTAATGCACCTCAGAAGTGCCCATTTCACTCCTTGTAAAAACTAGTGGCTTTTGATGGTTGATGAGCCCATTGTTGCCCCGATTGGTCAACCAGCAATTGTGATATCAGATCCTTTGCCGTGGCAGGTACGTTGGCTCCTTAGGTAAGTCGAGTGCTCCGAGCCACGATATTTGCCAATGGAAGTATGCAATTGGGAAGAGGTGGGACCAAAGGGTAGTGGGTTGATGTTGGTGGGAGGTCGAACCAACACGTTTTGGGGTTTCAATTCACGAAATACAATGCCCATCATGTGAAGATACTCTAGAGCTACCACCATGCATCTACGATGCATAAAACCTGTAATGCCATCGTCAAAGAAGTATCAAAGTAACATTTATCTCTATCATGGGTATATGAAAAAAATTACATTAGAGCATCCACATATTTGATTATACTAATAAAATTGGTCAACCCTGTTGACTTTGTTGACTTAACAAGTGAGATTCTTGAATTGATAGCAGATGGAAAGCTCATGGTTGAACAATTAATGTACGCGCATCTTTTCATTTCCTTGCAAATGGGTGTGCAGGGGATCGGTAAATAGAGCCTCTCTTTCGATATATCATCCCAAAAAAAGAAATACATATATATATACACACCCCCACGGCTTTAGCCCAGGCTGATTTGGCCCATGTCTTTCTTTAAGCATTATACGTGACAGTTAGATAACGTTTTAGCCCATGTCTTCCCTGAAGTCAGCTCAATCTCCAGCTCATCCTGCTAGTATATATATATATATATATATATAAATAGATATATTTTTGAGTAAGTTTAAGAAATTATTTCTTATACTCGTGTTGGGATACTGAGAGATTGAGTATTTTGTATACACTTGGTATAAAATTTCTCCCGATAAAAGAATTACAGTAACTCCGTGGAGAAAGCCTATTTTTGGGTGAACTATGTAAAATCATATTGTTCTTATTGATTATTTTTATTTCGCGATTTTGATTTTTATTTCCATCATAATTGTCATCGCACTGGTATAATATCTCAATAACTTGTATCAGAACCATTATGGTGTCTGGGAACCTTGGTATACAGTTTATTGAAAATTTGAATATACTATGTGGTTGCAGCTTTGACTGATATTCCACATCATAAAAGATTTTTGATACTTTATTAAGGCAAAAAAAAAAGCGATATGTGGAGTTGACGGAGCCAGAATCAAAAAATTTGATGGTACAAATTTGCGTTCTCACGGTTAAAGATTAAAGATTATCTATATAGCAAAATGCTGCATCAACCTCTATCAGGAAAAAAAACAAATTGAAGGATGATGAGTGAGAGCTCCTTGACCGATAGATTTTGGGTCATCCGATTAACCCTAATGAAGAACGTGGCTCATAACGTGGTCCCGGCACAAACCACGGAGCAGATGATGGCATTTTATCAGACATGTATGAGAAGTCATCATCAAACAACAAAGTACATCTGATGAAAAAAAATATTTAATTTAAAAATGGTAGAAGGTGCTTCGATGGCGGCTCACATCAACGAATTCAACATGATTATTTCGTAGTTAACATCGGTTGAAATTTATTTTGATGATGAAATATGTGAGGACTGGAAATCTGTTAAGTAAGATTTAATGGCTAATCGGATTTTGAATTAAGATTTGTCACGGAAATTGGGATTTCTGGGTGCTCAGATTTTGACGTAGAGTTGATCAGCTGTGAGTTGCTAGTTATCGGGTGAATCAGCGTCGAATTTGGAGTTCAGTAGTAGCGTGAACAGATGTCAACGCTAGTCAACGCAGCTGTGAGAATGTAGCGAGAGACAGCTGTTAGCGTTAGCGCACGGGTGCGAGAAGATGCCACGTGTTGGTCAACACGTCTGAGTTGACTGTTGGTTGTTAACGCTGTTCAGATGTTGCTAGCGAGGGAGAGAGAGATCTGTTCAGATGTTGCTAGCGAGGGAGAGAGATCTGTTCAAATGTCGCTAGAGGAAGAGATCTGTTTCAACTGTGGAAGCTATGCTACGTCGTTTTGATTAGTTGGTGCGACGTCGTTTAATGTGAAGTTAGTAACTTGTTTAGACACTTGAACCATATCAGCATAGCCAATTGAGGGCGAAAGCTGGAGTCAGCTTTGAGAGGACTTATGCCTTAGTATAAGCAGAGGTCTGAATTGCTTAGAACAGTAGTGATTCGAGGATTTATATACCAAGTGCTGCTCAAAACTTGGCGTATTTTGAACCCGACATTTCCTTATTGTTTTCTCCAGTGAACCCTCGATAGATACTGTTCATTCGAACACTTCTCCGGTAGATTGCCGTCGATTTCCGCCGTTGTTTGGAGCGAGACTGGTGGCGTTGAGCTCGTCTTGAGTAGCTCTTTTGATTGATACCAGTTAGGTGGCTTGAGTCGACGTTGGAGAGGAAGCGCGAAGAAGCTGTGAGCTTGTGAGTTCTCGCGGCAGTTGAGTAGAGTTTTCTCCTGTACGTGTGAGCTTCTGGATTTGAGCTCCAGGGAAGTCCCTGCTGTGTTGGGCGTGACCAGCACGGTAGCAAGTTTGAGCAAGCTGAGGTTGCCGTGCCCTGGTGAGGTCTGTTGAGGTAGAACTTGAGAATTGAAGGTACGAGTTGAGCTTTTGTTAACGGCTTAGACATAGCGTGCTAGTATTTGAGGCATGAAATCTGTGTTATGTGAATTCTGTGATTAGTGACAGCTTGATTGAATTGATATGTTCTGTCTACATGATTCATGCATGTTGAAATCAGATTTGAATTCCATGGCATTCATGCATACATATTGAGCCTATGATTGATTGAGAACCTGAGATAGAGCCACATTGTGATGGGCAGACAGATGTGTCGTGCCTGAAAGGTCCAACGCTATCATCGGAGTGGTGACCGACTGATTTGTTGTGTCTGAAAACCACCGAGCTGTGATAGCTGACGAGCCTAATGATCACGGACCGATGATTTCCCCGGTTGATACACTGTGCGGGTATAGAGGCTCGATTGAGATTACTGCCAGCTGATTAGCAGGCCTTGATGACCGATTTTCTTTGACAGTCGCATGCATTCATGACTTAGAATACTGCATGTTTATGATTTGCTGTTATATTAGTGCTCATTCGTACTGAGGTTTGACATCGTATTCTTTTCCTGCTTTTGTATTGTTTGGGTATGTGTGCCCAGTTGCAGGATCTTCAGGGCTGGACAGACTGGAACCCCACCTGGTCGATCCTCATTTCCTTGAAGTCCCAGTTATTATATTATGTATTGATCCAGGGGATTCCCTGATGTTGTATGTATTCTGGGGGATCGTTGTTGATTTGATTTGTGATTACCTGGTGTTGTATGAGTTTTTATTTAACTCGTATTTTGATTATGACTATTTTGAATATATGGTTTGGTTCAGGCCCAACTTTATTTCGAAAATCTTTAGCCCTATTTTATGCTTCCGCGTTTATGTGCTTAATTGTGCAATTAATCCTTGTTAATTAGCACGAGCCTGACATTTTTGGCATCAGAGCTTAAACTGGGATAAGCTCATTTTCCTTTGATCACACTCGAGTCTAGACACGGAGTTTTGAGTTGATTTCTTGCTTGACTCTGTGACTTTCTTGATTTGAAATCTATCTATGTGATTATCTACTGTTAGTCCTTACCTTGAGATTTGTCTAGATGCCGCCGAGAAGAGGTAGAGGTAGAACTGCTAGACGTTCCGCTGAGGAGTCTAGGGCCTCGGATAGTGATGAGGGCATTCAGCAGAATATCCCTTTGCGTCGTCGAGAGAGACAGGCAGATGTGGAGGATGTGACGAGACAGATTGGCGAGATGGAGTTAGTTTTAGCGAGGTTTCAGCGGACGAATCCCCTTACATTCGCGGACGTCGAGGGAGGTTTGATGGCTGAGGGTTGGCTAGTTTAGATGGAAGAGCTGTTTGATACTTTGGAGTACGCTCCTGAGAAGAGATTGAAGCTAGCGGTGTTGCAGTTGATATGAAGGTGGCCGAGTATGCCAGACAGTTCTCTTTGCTTTTGATGTATGTTCCCCATGTAGCTAACCAGGAGAGGAATAAGAGGAATAAGTTCCTGAAGGGTTTGAGGCCTGATTTGTTCCGGATGGTGTTGTCGGGTTCACCTGCGACTTGTGCTGAGGCCGTAGATAGGGCTGTAGATATTGAGGAGAGTTTGTTGGAGGCACAGGCTCCGGTTCAGCCGTCCAAAAGCTCAAGAGAGTTGAAGAACTCTCGGGTCTAGCTTGCGAAAACGTTCGAGCAACACTGCTACTTCGCGCTCCTTCTCCAACGTCGCCTCAAGCCACCTAACTGGTATCGATCGAAAGAGCTACTCAAGACAAGCTCAACGCCACCAGTCTCGCTTCAAACAACGGCGGAAATCGAAGGCAATCTACCGGAGAAGTGTTCGGGTGAACAGTATCTATCGAGGGTTTCACTGGGGAAAACGATGAGAAATGTCGGGTTCAAAATACGATAAGTGTTGAGCAGCACTTGGTATATAAATCCTCGAATCACTACCGTTCTAAGCAATTCAGATCTCTGCTTAAGCTAAGGCAAAAGTCATCTCAAAGTTGAATCCAGCTTTCGCCCTCAGCTGGTTATGCTGATATGGTTCAGATGTCTAAACGAGTTACTAACTCCACAGAAAACGACGTCGCACCAACTAAT
Organism: Dorcoceras hygrometricum; assembly: GCA_001598015.1. Lineage (NCBI taxonomy): Eukaryota > Viridiplantae > Streptophyta > Magnoliopsida > Lamiales > Gesneriaceae > Dorcoceras > Dorcoceras hygrometricum. The sequence continues at coordinate 88,875 of KQ994489.1, forward strand.
CAAAACGACGTAGCAGAGCTTCTACCGTTGAAACAGATCTCTCGCTAGCAACATCTGAACAGATCTCTCTCTCTAGCGACATCTGAAAGCGCTAACAACCAGCGGTCAACTCAGACGTGTTGACCAACACGTGGCATCTTCCCGCACGCGCGCGCTAACGCTAACAGCTGCCTCTCGCTACATTCTCACAGCTGCGTTGACTAGCGTTGACATCTGATCACGCTACTACTGAGATACCAACATCTGAATGCTCTCTATCTCCCGTGCAAGAACGCTACTGATCTATCTTCTCCCAGCGATAAATCTCAAGTCTGAATTACCATTGGAAACACTTCCCGATAGGAAAATGCAACTACTGAACTCTAAATTCGACGAAGATCTCACTCGATCACCAACTTCTCACTGCTGATCACTCTACGTCTAAATCTGAGCACCCAGAAATCACAATTTCCGTGACAAATCTTAATCCAAAAGCTGATTAGCCATTAAATCTTACTTAACAGATTTCTAGTCCTCACATCAGATCATTGCTGAAGAAGTTCGCAGGATATATTCCGATGAAGAAACATCATCGAGATATGTTCTAAATATTGATAATAGAGGACGGGGCAGGAGTGTGGAAAAGAATTCTAACCGATGGCACGACAGATCCAAGTCAAGAAATGATAAAGATAAAAATAATTTTGAAAAGAAGCTAAAGTGTTGGAGCTATAATGAAACTTGTCAACTGAAAAAAAACTGCAAATCACCGAAGAACAATGCCAATGTTGTTACTGAGGAGATACATGAGGTTATTACTAGCAGTGGAAAGTTAGTTGATTCTTGGGTCATGGACTCGGAAGCTTCATTTCATACCACGGATAATCACAATGTATTCGATAATTGCATTATGGAGATTATGGAAAAGTTTTTCTGTATGATGGAAATACCTTTTGAAGTAATTGGTATGGGCGACGTCTGTTTGATAATTTCAAATGGATCTATCTGGAAAATTAACAAAATAAGGCATGTGCCAAGATTGACATGAAATCTTCTCTCGGTGGAACAAGTCGATGATGAAGGCCATAATGTGACTTCTGGTGATGGTTCTTGGAAAGAGAGTAAAGGGGTCATGGTTGTTGCTCAAGGAAAGAAAGCTGGAACACTATATATGACTTCCCGTTGTGGAGACACATTAGCAGCTGTGGATGCTGGAGCTAACTTGGATATATGAGTGAGAGGGGAATGAAGATGCTGATGTCAAGTGGGAAGCTACAGGAATTAAAGTCTGTTGACACAAACCGTGTGAAGGTTGTATCTTTGGAAAACAAAAAGGTAAGTTTTTCAAAAGACGGTAGAGAACCAAAAGCAGCAAAATTGGAGCTGGTTCATACTGACGTATGGGGTCCATGTCATGTAGCATCCCTTGGAAGATCAAGATACTATGTCACGTTCATCGAGGATTCGAGTAGAAAATTTGGGTTTATTTTGTGAAAAATAAATCCGATATTTGTGAAACCTTTAAAAGATGGAATGTCATGATTGACAACGAGATCAACTTGAAGGTGAAGTGTAACGACCAGATCATTTAGAAGTCCACAATTAGAAAGATATGAGATTGAGGGATTACATTGCTATTACAATTCGATTCTTGAATATTTCTGACTATGCCATGATCAATCTTTATTTTATTATGGATTGATATTCAAATGTTAGAATGCAAGTACAGTAGATATTTAGTGACTTCTGCAAACCAAGTGGATCCTTTGTTTAACTAAAATTCTCGGTTTCCATGCACATCTTTTGTTTTAAAAACAGAGCACGCTTCTTTCAGAATTTTTGTATATTGACATAACGTGTTTGTCTTCCTTAGTCATTATAAATCATATAAATAGGATCTTAAGCTGCTTCATGCATCATTACTTTCAAATCAAATCATATTAAGCGGCGCTCGCTCTCAAGAAGCTGAACAAAATACTTTCAAAGTGTTTTAAAGGAAACAGGCGGTGCGCAAGAAGTATACTGGATTTTTTGCTGTTCTTGTGTTAAAGATACCAGTCAAGTAAACTCTGTTTCTTGCTCACTCAATAGAAAGCATATATTCAATTCTGTTTTATGATTATGTATGGTTTTAAAGAAAAAGGAAGATGGCTTCGGCTGTTCTTCAAAGGAAACCAGAAGTTTGTGCTCTGTTTTTTGAAAGAAGTTGAGTTACTGTATTTTGAGTTAAAGATGATTTAGAAAAGGTTTGGATGATGTTCTTCTAATGAATTCCTGAGTTTTTCAGTGATTCATTTGTCGAAGTAGCTTACGAGTAGCTTACTCGATCTTTTCCAGAAGTTTCATAAGATATGTCGGAGTCTTTAGAGGAAGGTAACCTTCGTAGTTCATGGTTATCTGTATGTTAAGAACAAGAGCTGGTTCTTATATCACTGCTGATATTGCTTTGTCGAAAATATTCTAAGTATAAAATCAGCAGTTGTACTTCTTTCTTTTGAAAACCAGCAGATGCATATTTCAGCAGATT
>KQ994490.1:3382-37787 GCA_001598015.1 Dorcoceras hygrometricum
TAGAAAGTGTCCCAAGTAATGCCAACACCAGTCTCCAGTAAGGTACTAGACGTACCTCTCCACCAACGCTCTGCGGACTTCCTCAACAGTAGGGTCACCAACCTCAACCGGAGATCGTCGTCATACTGGGCTCGATCAAATAGATGTATGACTCTATGGAGCCAAGAATCCGCGTCCTCACTCGACTCATCACCATTGAAGATAGGAGGACTCATCCTCTGAAACCGAGCTATGACCACATCCATCCTCTCTACCGGAGCCGGCGGAGCTGCAGCCTCCTCCTCTCCACTACTCTCAAGAGTCTGACTAGGCGCACTAGACTCATCCTCCTTCTAAACCGAGCTATGACCACATCCATTCTCTCTACCGGAGCTGGCGGAGCTGCAGCCTCCTCCTCTCCACTACTCTCAAGCGTATGACTAGGCGCACTATACTGATCCTCATTCTGTCCTCCTGATTCCTGGAATAGACCCCTACTACGACCACGACGTCTAGGCGGCATCTAAAACACTCAATAGGATAAGGAAAACAGAACAGATACAGCTAAGAAAGCATATAACACAACATATGCAGCACGTAGTCATATAAGTCAAGCACATGCAATACACAACACTGTGCCTAGACTCAAGTGTGATCAAAGGAATTGAGCTTATCCCAGTTTAAGCTCTGATACCAAAAATGTCAGGCCTTGTGCTCACAATAGATAAACACATGCGGAAGCTATCAAAAAGTTGGTAAAATTTTCGCTTTTAGGCCCGACGGTTTTAAACGTATAATTTAAAATACAACAATACTTAAAATAAGTTTCCCAAATCATAAACATTCAACAACAAGCATACATAAGTCCAACATGTATCATATCTCCCCCTACGGTTACAACAACAAAGCACAGGGCATCCCCCTGGCTAACTGATACATATATATATATATATGCTATATGCTACTGGGACACACTAGCCACCTCCTGGGGCACCACCAGCTGGGTTGAACCCACGACCAGCTGTAGAACCTGGGTTTCCTGCAAACAACGCAACAAAGAAACAAACCAAGCCCCGGAGGGACATGGGGTCAAACCCCAGTACGGAGAGCAATAATACAACAGAAATAACAGCAAGGAATAAAATGCAGGTGCTATGCATGAGACGCCAAGGAACAAAGGAAAGCTCGACCCACAAGGGAGCTAAGGAACTCAAACATAGCTCCAAGAAACATCGACGACATACAGTGGCCACGGGGTGAGTTCACAGTGTGGTAGTGAGCCACTCGCCATGATACTAGGCAGCCATACACGTAAACAACAAACAGCCATCACTGCATTTACTCAAGCTAACCTCATGCTGTAACAAGCTTGAATCCTTACATTAACACTGAGCAGCAATTTACCAATTACAAAGTCTGAGAATACTGACTCCAACCTGTAAAACATACGCAATATACAGGGAATCATCAACTCAAAACTCACGGCCAACACACCAAAGATCACGGCTGGGAGTCCAAAGCTCAACCAGCAAACACCACCCTAATACAACTTAACAGGGAGCTAAATCACAGCTAGGAAACGAGATCTCAACAACTAAACTCGAAAACTACCTGCACGCACAACTCACGGCCGAGAGCAGTAGCTTCGCGATCTCTCCCCAGCGAACACTAGCCTCTGAAACTGGTATAGGGTGAAAGAGCTTTCCAAGAGGAGTCCAACACTACCTCAAAAGTGAAAAACAATCGCCGGAAACGCCGGAAATTCACCGGAAAACCTCACGGTGAACAGTAAACGAGGGTTTGAGAAACAGAGAACGAGAGACTGGAAAAATATTCTAAGTATGGGAACTGGTGTCTAAAATCAAAGACCAAGTCTTCCTATAAATAGCACTAGCAACGACTGGAAATCGATTCAATAAATTCCCACCGACAAAACCAGTCGACACCATCATTTCCCAAAACCAGTCGACGCACTGCTCATACAACCAACGCCTGGTTCTCAAAACGGCGTCGCATCAACTTAACCAAACGACGTCGCAAAGGATACGCAATCTTTTCTACCATCGGCTGGTCATTCAATCGCAAGAGCAAAACAACGCATAACTCTAACCTCAGCTGATACCAGTCGCAACATCAAAACGCAGCGTTGCAACTAACTCAAACGACGTCGCTCTAATGACGTCATCATATCTGGTAGCAGCACTCGCTAAATACCAGCAGCAAGCTACAGCGCCCAACCAGATGCAAGCTACAGGAACTTTGACCCACGTTGACCATACCAGTCGCAAGCTACAGTGACGTTCTAACACCAGCAGTTACTCTTACGTCACTTGCACCTCAAAACGATGTCGCATCCTCTTCACGCTACAGGAAGGTTGACCAGCGTTGACAACCAGCAGGCAAAACAATTTACGCGATAACACCCATCGACTGACGATAGTAAAGTCTACGTCATCCACACAACGCTCAACAGTAATGCTTACGTCGACATATCTGATATCAGCAGGTAATATAAACTATCGACTGGTTCCTCAAAACGACACCGTTTCGAAATTCTATAGCGCTCCCCTGCTGAAATCCACGTAAGCGCTGCTGTCGCCAGCTACCAAAACAAAGAACACAGCGCGCTAAGCTACCAGCAGCAAAGCTTACGTCAGCGACTACGATGCCAACACAAAATATGACGTCATCAAAGCTGTCACCAGCAGATACCTCTAAACCCAAAATTTCGAAAATCTCCAGAATTACTCTATGTAGGAAAATCGACCCGAAAACACAATTCAAACATACAAACCAAGATCTGAATCCCAAAAAATCATCAAAATTCGATAATTTCAACAATAAATCCTTAATCAACATTTCAGGTCTCACAAACATGGTACTTCGCATCGCAGATACTAGTCTCGAACTCGGGCGGCCTTATCCTCATTTTTTCGGCCCAATCGACTAGGAACATGTTCAGAATACACAATGACTATTAGATGTGTTTCATGATAGCCGTCATACCCACTATCACATCTAACATACACTTCAGTGTATTCTAGGTCTTTACTCAACGCAATTGTTAATCATTTATACACACAATGAAAGTAAAGAATGCCAAATGAATAAATGCGAATATCATATATAAAGATTGTCATATACAAGAGTCTATAAACCCACACGCCACAAGTTGGCTACTTGGGCATCTACTCTAACAATTCGACTGCTGCTGCGACCCCTGAGGAGAATAGAATGATTGCGACGCATCCTGAACAGGCTAATGGGTGCGTCCAGAAGTCGGCTAAGTCGGAGCATCCTCCTCCAGCAAACTTTACTCAATATCCACCGCTCGGTTCACTGCATCAATATAGGTTGCAGGGGAACCAGACAAAACCATCCGGTACAGATCAGGCCTCAAGCCCTTCAAAATTTGTTCCTCTTTGTCCTCTCCTGGTTGGCTACATGTGGCACATAAACCAAAAGTTCTGTCGGGCATACTCAGCCACTCGCATGTTCCTTGCTTCAGGTTGTCGAACTCCCGCTCCCGGCTGTTATAGAAGGAATCCGAGGTATACTCCCGTCGGAACGCCTCACAGAAGCTCTCCCGTGTGATCACAGCCCCACTATCACGAAGGATACGAGAAGTACCTCTCCACCAGCATTGTGCATTGTCTCTCAGCTGCAACACCGCCAGCTTCAGTCTCTTCTCAGGAGCGTACTCCAGAGTGTCGAACAACTCCTCCATCTGAACTAACCAAGCTTCAGCCATTGCACCACCCTCGGCAGCAGAAAACGTCGGAGGGTTCGTCCGCTGAAACCTAGCTAGGACCAACTCCATCTCGCCTATCTATCTAGTAACGTTCTCAACCTGATAAACATCATCATCACTACCTGCCCTAGACTCCTCCGCAGTACGTCTAGTCGTCCTACCTCTTCCTCTCCTCGGCGGCATCTAAACAAATCTAGAGGTAAGATCTCACAGCAGATATATCACATAGACAGACAAAAGATCACATAAGTCACAGAGTCAATCAAAATCAAATCAAAACTTTGTGCCTAGACTCGAGTGTGATCAAAGAAAATCGAGCTGATCCCATAAGTTCTGATACCAAAAAATGTCAGGCCCCGTGCTAATCACACAAGATTACAGCACAATTAAGCACATAATCACGGAAGCGTAAAAACAGGGCTTAAAATTTTTCGAAATAATATGGGCCTGAACTCAAAACATACATTCAAAATATCCAATAAATAGAAACACGGGACATTTCCAGGTTCAATACATAATAAAATAGACTGGGACTCAAGGGAACGGGGATCGACCAGCTGGCACTCCACTCGATCCAGCTTGGTTACCTGAAGATCCTGCAAATGGGCAACGCAGACCCAAACAACACAAAAGAAGGAAAAGAAATACGAGGTCAAGCCTCAGTACGAAGAGCCATGAAAATAGCTAATCATGCAACATGCTATAAATCAATTTTATGAAATGCATGAGGGCTATCAAGGATCGGATAGCTAGAACAGCATATCGATTGGCAAATCATCTCAAGCGAGCCTCTATATCACGCACAGCCAATCGGCCGGTGGAAATCATCGGTCCGTGATCATCGGGGCCCGTCAGCCCATCACAGCTCGATGGTAGACACTCGAATCCAGCAGTCACCACTACGATGATAGCGTTGGACTTTTCGGGCACGACACATCTGTCGGTCAGTCACAACGTGGCTCTCAATCAGGTCATCAATCAATCTGTCAGGCTCAATATGTATGTATGTATGCCAATCAATAATCAATTCACAATGCGTACAATAAAATACGCGAAAGCAGAACATACAAATCACATAAATCATCAATCTGCTCAAGCAAATACAGCCATCAAAATCAACCATATTTCATAGCCTGAAATATACGCATGCTCAAGCATCAAAGCTGTCCAGAGTTGCTCCAATTCGTACCTCAACAGCTTATTTCTACCTCACTGATTCGAACAGGGCACGGAAACTCACGGCCTAAGAGAAACAGATCCCTCCTGGCTTCGGCAATTCACGGCAGAAGGTCCTGGAAGCTGAAATCTATACAAAGTAGCTAATATCATAGCTCAAATCAACCACAAATCTGAACCTCAAAGCATTATAGCCTACGGTCGAAATTCTGGATTCACAACCTAAGCTATACAAGTTCTACCTAAGCTTAAACCTCAAGATCTACTCACCAAAAGGCTCGAAAAGAGCTAAGGGATGGGCGGTTAAATTTCTCCAGAAATCTTCATACACCAGAAGCTTCATGCTCTCTTCCTCAAGTCATTCAACAGTCTCAAATGGGTAGTAATCGAAAGAGCTAAACTAGGGGAGTTCAGCGCTACCAAAATCATCAAAAACAAAGGCTGGAAACGACGGGGATCGACGAGAGAAATGTTCGAATGAACAGTGTCGGTCAAGGGTTTCAACAAATAAGAGGATAAGAAATATCGGGTTGAAAATGTTCTAAGTGTTGCTCAACACTTGCATAATCCTCTATTCAATCTCTATCTAATAAGACAAATCCCGACTAAAATAGATTCTTGCATCTCTACACATCGCCAAACAGATTTCTCGAAGTAGTGCTTATCTCATCAGATTCCAGCATTAACGCTAACTCTCGCGCACAAGTCAAAAAGACGTCGCGCAGAACTACTGGAGAAGTCTGGAAACACAAAACGTGTCGCACAACACACAGATCTCTCGCACTACGGAAGGTTAGCGCTAAACCAAAACGGCTACGTATCGGAGACATCTGGACACGCCAACGCGCCACAGCGAACGATGTCGCTTCCACTTATCCAAACGGCGTCGCATTACTCTCGCCCTATACTCAACAGATCTCTCTCACGCATACGTGCTAACGCTACCAGATTCATCTTCCCACGAGACATCTGAACTACGAAACGACGACGTTTAACTCCTAGCGCTACACTGGATCCCCAGATCTCTCCCAAACAGACCTCACAGTCCAACAAACTCGAAACGACGGTGTAGAGCTTCTTGCGCCAAACGCTACCATCAGATCTCTCTCTCTCTGGCGGATCTCTCACTCCTCCAGACTTCACCAAAACGACAGCGTTTCACTAAAATTCGCGGCAACACATGAAACGCTTGGGGAATCAGATTTCTATTGCAATTTCGCCAATACAACTCCAAAACTCGCACAGATTTCACCCGATAATTCCTGCGACTAAAATCTGAATTGTTCTAAGAGAGATCTAAAATTCTCAAATCAGATTTCACCAAAAAAATAAAAAATCTGGAAATTCGAAAATTCTAAAATAGAATTTCTCAATCCTCACACACATGGATCCATAAGCTCGTAATACATGAACAGAAGTTCAACGGACCCGGTATCCCGCATCCCCTCATGGTAAACTTGCCACAATCACTTCAATTCCTCGATTTTTTCTTTTAAAACATGCCCATAACCTTTCATAAAACATTCGTGATTCGTGCATTTCATAAAACATGCAATTTTAAAAACTTATCCCGTCAATGTATATTTAATTCTTTGCTTTAAAATATTTATGAACATAGGAGACTTAACATTACAATTGACTTAGCCCAAGCCTTATAAGAATTCCCCTTAAAATTTCTAATACATTCCAATTTTGATTTAATTCAAAATCGCATGACCAATTTTGACTCTAATCAAAATCCCATTGTGACTTTAAAATATTAAGGCCAATTTTAACTAATTTCAAAATCAATTTTGACTTAGAATAACTTGACCAATTTTGACTTTAAATAATTTGATCAATTTTGACTTTAAATAAAATCCAATAATCAAATTTGACTTAATTAAAAATCCAAAGACTCCAGTTTTGACTTAAAAGTTTAAAATAAACATCAAACCCAATAAAATTAAAATTTTGACTCAATTTAAAACATTTGACCATTTTCTTTAAAATTGGACATTTGACTAAAAATTAAAATAACCGGTCAATAATTATAATGACTCGGACCAACTTTAAAAAATTTTTACTAGACACACGACGAACCGACCCGGTCCAACCGAACCAGCCAAACCGCTCAAATTGAATCGGCCGGTCCAAGCCACAACCCTACAAGTCACGCACGCCGCCGCTTCCTACAACACCCGCGACTTCTCACCGCTCATATTCTTCGCTCCGACCAACCACGGCCCCATCCCCGCCGACTGGACCAGTCCCAGGTCCATTCGTTCCAATGGGACCAACCACAACCCTAACCATGAGCCACAACTGCCGCACGATGACTGGGAACACGTGCCATGAACACGGCGCAAGGTGATGCGCCACCCTTGTGTTGTTTTTGGTTCAGTCGATGCCCCACGTCTATGGACACCCTATCGACTTGTCTAGGGCCACCTTGAACCAACTAGACTCGAGACACAACCCCATGAGGAGCCCCTTAATCGAAGAAATGCATGAAATAATCAAAACCATAGTGGAACTTCATGAGTCATGCATGGATCAAAAACAAGGGTGCATATTTCTGAAATAGACACATATAATTCATGCATAGTTTCGTTAAAACAGCTTAATATGGCTTAAATGATGAGAAAACAAAAAGATATTACATGCCTGGCTTGGAGAGAATGTATATCTGAGAGTTACCGACGTAGAGAACGGGAGATCGGGACCGGACCGTCTTTGAATCACCAAGATCTTGCAAATTTCAAAGCTATGGGGAGAAGAGGAGGGGACGGCTGTTTGATGGTGTGGAGGCTAGGTTTAGAGTAATTTTTGTGTTTTGGAAAATAATGGGGTGACAAGTTTGACCCCTAAAGCTTAATTAAGAAAAGAAAATGGATTTTTTACATGCTTACCCCTCATTTAAGCCTCTAAGTTAATTAAAACTCTAAACCAAGCTTTTAAAACTTCTAATTTTCGAAATAAAGACCCTCTTAGATTTTAAAATACCTTAAAATCCAATAAAACAGCCCGTATAGGCGAAAAACGGGTTCCCCTCCAAATTAATCATAAAAACCCCAATTTTCGGAAATTGTTGCTTAAAAAAATAATAATTTACTTTTAAAAATCTAATAACTTAAAAATCTCAAATTATTTTCATCTTGGTCGTCCCTATTCTCGTTTCCACGCGTCCGTAACTCAAACAGGCTGAAAAACAAGACATGCATACCATGCAACATAAAATCATAATTGAATCACGTAAAATGACATGTAATCATATAAAATTATTTTTCACCTAGTCATGCACTCATTTTTACGTAGTCAGGTATTTCTAGGCGTTACAACTCTCCCCCCTTATAGGAATTTCGTCCCCAAAATTAAGTACCTACCAAACAACTCCGGGTAGCACGTCCGCATATCGGCCTCTGTCTCCCAGATAGCTTCATCCTCCGAGTGATTCTGCCATCGGACTTTTACCATCGGAATACTCCGTGCTCTCAGCCTGCGCTCCTCCCGAGCTAGAATCTGCACTGGTCGCTCCTCAAATGATAGGTCTGGCTCTAACTGGAGCGGCTCGAAATACAAAATGTGTGACGGATTTGGAACATACTTTCGCAGCATCGAGATGTGGAAAACATTATGGACTGCTGACAAGTTGGGTTGTAACGCTACACGGTATGCCAAAGTACCAACCCTATCCAAAATCTCGAATGGCCCAATAAACCTCGGGCTGAGCTTGCCTCTCCGGCCAAAGCGCATCACGCCCTTCATGGGCGAGATCCTCACAAACACATGGTCCCCAACAGCTAGCTTTAGATCTCTTCGTCTCTGATCGGCATAACTCTTCTGACGACTCTGGGCTGTCCTCATCCTATCCCGAATCCTCGTCACAATACCCGCTGTGTGCTGTACTAACTTCGGCCCTATCAGCACTCTCTTCCGACCTCGTCCTTGTGCATGGGAGATCTGCATCTCCTCCCGTACAGCGCCTCATACGGAGTCATCCCAATCAATGCCTGAAAGCTGTTGTTGTACGTGAACTATACCAGTGGTAATCTCGAGTCCCACATACCCTAGAAATCAATCACACAGGCTCTCAGTAAATACTCCAGTATCTGGATGACCCTCTCTGTCTGACCATCTTTTTGTGGATGAAACACAGTGCTGAACGCCAATCTAGTCCCCAAAGCGGTATGTAGACTCCTCTAGAACGCAGACGTAAATCTGGTGTCTCTGTCAGACACAATAGAGACTGGTATGCCATACAGTCTGACTACCTCTCTGATGTAATGCTCTGCGTACTGCGTCAGGGTGAAAGTAGCTTCATCGGTAAGAAATGCACTGACTTGGTGAGTCTGTCCACAATCACCCATACCACCATGTACCCTCTGGGACTCCTGAGCAATTCAACCATGAAATCCATCGTAATATGCTCCCACTTCCACTCAGAAATAGGGAGTGGCTGCAACAATCCTGCGTTGATGCTCTTCCTTGACCTGCTGACAAGTCAAGCGCTCAGACATGAATCTCCCAATATCATTCTTCATCCCCGGCCACCAGTACAACGTCTGCAAATCTCTGTACATCTTCGTACTCCCTGGGTGGATGGAGTACGTCGATGCATGGGCCTCTGATAAGACGGCTCTCAATTGTTCAGTACTCGGCACCCACATACGGTATTTGAAACGGACTATCCCATCCTCAACTGTGTATAGACCTCGTCCTCTGGCCTCGTCTCGCTGTCTCCACTGCTGTAACTGCTCATCGGAGGCCTGCCCATCACTAATCCTCCCTCGAAGAGTCGACTGAATAGTGAGCGCTGCTAAACTTGCCGCACAGCCCCATGAATAGAACTCCAGACCGAATCTCTGAATATCAGCCTGTAGTGGCCTCTCAACTGACAAACACGCCACTACTGCAGTCTTCCGGCTCAATGCGTCTGCCACTACATTAGCTTTACCCGAATGGTAGCTAATGTCACAGTCGTAGTCCTTCACCAACTCTAGCCATCTGTGCTGCCTCATGTTCAGCTCCTTCTGGGTGATGAAGCACTTGAGGCTCTTGTGGTCGGTGAATATCTGACACTTCTCGCCGTAAAAATAGTGTCTCCAAATCTTTAGAGTGAACACTACTAATGCAAGCTCCAAATCGTGCGTCGGATAGTTCTGCTTATAACTCTTTAGCTGCCTCGACGCATAAGCAACAACCTTACCAACCTGCATCAGAACTGCACCCAAACCTCTCAGAGAAGCATCTGTATAAACATAAACTCCTCGTGGTCCACTGGCATAGCTAGCACTGGTGCTGAAGTAAGGCCTCCTTAGTTCTGCTTATAACTCTTTAGCTGCCTCGACGCATAAGCAACAACCTTACCAACCTGCATCAGAACTGCACCCAAACCTCTCAGAGAAGCATCTGTATAAACATAAACTCCTCGTGGTCCACTGGCATAGCTAGCACTGGTGCTGAAGTAAGGCCTCCTTTAGCTGATCAAAGTTCTTCTGACACTCGGAACTCCACACATACTTCACACTTCTCTTGGTCAGGGCTGTCAAGGGCACTGAAATTGAAGAGAAGCCCTTGATAAATTTGCGGTAGTAACCTGCCAAACCCAAGAAACTGTGAATCTCCGCTGCATTCTTTGAAATTCCCCAGTTCTGCACTGCCTCCACCTTCGATGGGTCAACTGAAATCCCATCTCTCGACACAATATTCTCTAAGAATGCCACCTGCTCCAGACAAAACTCGCACTTGGTAAACTTGGCATACAATCTGTGCTCTCTCAACGTCTACAAGGCTATCTGCAAGTGCTGCCTATGATCCTCCAAGCTCCTCGAATAGACCAGAATGTCGTTGATGAAAACAATGATGAACTGGTCTAAGTACTGTATGAATACCCTGTTCATCAGATCCATGAAAATTGCTGGGGCATTCGTCAGGCCAAACGGCATCACTAAGAACTCGTAGTGGACGTAGCGTGTCCGAAAAGCGGTCTAGGACACGTCCTCCTCTCTAACTCTCAGCGTATGGTAGCCAGATCTCAAATCAATCTTTGAGAACACCGAAACTCCCTGCAAGTGATCAAATAAATCCTCAATCCTCGGGAGTGAGTACTTATTCTTCACTGTGACTCTGTTCAGCTCCCGGTAGTCAATGCAACATCTCATGCTGCCATCCTTCTTCTTCACAAACAGCACTGGCTCACCCCATGGAGAAAATCTAGGGCGAATGAACCCCTTATCAAGCAACTCTTGAATCTGATCCTTAAGCTCCTTCATCTCGGTAGGAGCTAATCGATAATGTTCCTTAGATATAGGCACTGTACCTGGCATCAGCTCAATAGAAAACTCCACCAATCGCTCTGATGGAACTCCCACTACATCTTCAGGGAAGACATCTGCAAAATCCCTGACTACCTCCACATTAGATAGTGAAGGGCCTGCTGAACCTCATGAAGCGGTAACACTGGCCAAGAATGCCTGACATCCAAGCTCAACTAGCTTCCTGGCCTGTAGGAATGATATAAATCTGGGCTTATGCGGTCTCCATGCTACCTCAAATAAGAAGGCCTCCTGCCCTGGCGGCCTGATAGTCACCGTCCTCCGCTGAAAGTCAATACTACTCCAAACTCCGACAACCAATCCATGCCTAGGATGATGTCAAATCTTGACATCGGCAAAATGAACAAATCCACTCGGACCGCATGATCCTAGAAAGTCATCATCAATCCCTGCACGACGCTGGTAGTCGTCAACTCCTCTTCTGACGTAACCGTCACGGCGAGAGCTACACACATGCTCTCATGAACAATATCCATCCTCTGTGTGAACGCACTCGAAATAAACGAGTGGGTCGCCCCTAAGCCTAGCAAAGCGAGTGTAGTGACACCAAGAACATGAATCTCGCCTGGAACAGAAACATCACACAGGTATGCGTGTACGCTCAAACTAGATCCCAAAAAATAGTTTAGATGCCTAAGAAATTTCTATGTTCGCTAGTCCTATCCGTCTAAGTTCCCAAGGCAAGTCTTAGAAGGTCTAACAGTTCTACTTAGATTCAACCCAGCAAATTCCTTGGGTCCCTGCTTGCGAAACCGCTCAGCCACATCCTCCTTATGAGACTTCCCAGAACGCTCCGAATGCCTCTCTAGCATCCTAGTGATCTCGGCCAGCATATCCACTCTAGCCCTCTCCTATGGCGTCAACTACGGAGGTGGGCGAGGAGGAGGTGCATCATCATTCTGTTGGTCTCTGGCACGTCTTGAAGGCATGCTGGCACCCAAACCCTTCACGTAAATCTAAGTGCATGACTAAGCGTCTAACTCTAAAATTCTAAGGCCAAAACTCATGCAGAAATAAAACATGCAGCATGCGAACATAAAAGTGAATAATAAAAATCTTAAAATTACAGACCAGTAGTGCGACTTCCGAGCTCCGTGCAGCAGGCTAGTACTCGTCCAGAACCACCGCTCTGATACCAAATGAAACGAACCAGACTCCAGAAATTATTTTTAAAACATTTGCGGAATACATAAACTGAAAGTGTGGCTCGTTCCCTTTTAAAATATTTTCTAAACCATCAAACATAAATCAAATAAATAGCTCGAATCATTAAATCATCCATACTGTAAAAATCAGACTGCGTAAAAATACTGAAAATAAACAAGGTGAAACCAACATTTGAAAAGCGTATCATGACTAAAACAAACATCAATGCGGTCATGGGGTACTGCTGCAGCGGGCGCTCAAAGGTCCTCACCGCCAGTCGGGACATACACTGCAGGGTTATCACATGCACCATTTAAACCTAGTGAGCCTAGAGGCTCAGCATGCTCTATATTTTAAAATAACAAACTACATACTAATAAAGTCGCATGCAGGCACATACTAGTAATAAAATAACTTGAATGCATGAATGATTTTTAAAAACTTGCTCGTACATTTCATAGCATACATAGTATATAACATATTAAGACATGACATAACATAACATAAAAACGTATGGGTCGTATCATGAAGTGTGGACCATGTTCAATTGATCAATCTGAAAACCAACGTACGTGACGGTACGGTTCACCCGACCTTACCTCGGGATCCCTCACACCTCTATGCTTGCCACTTCACCATGCCGTAAACACATGGATCCATAAGCTCGTAATGCATGAACAGAAGTTCAACGAGCACGGTATCCCGCATCCCCTCATCGTAAACTTGCCACAAATCACATCAATTCCTCGATTTTTCTTTTAAAACATGCCCATAACCTTTCATAAAACATTCTTGATGCGTGCATTTCATAAAACATGCAATATTAAAATTTTATCCCGTCAATGTATATTTAATTCTTTGCTTTAAAACATTTATGAATTTAGGATACTACATATATAATTAACTATACATTCACGGGCTTCTATATTTTCTACTTCGATCAAGGACTGGTTTAGGAGCCTGGCCCACTACTTCTAGACTTAACATTACAATTGACTTAGCCCAAGCCTTATAAGAATTCCCTTAAAATTTCTAACACATTCCAATTTTGAATTAATTCAAAATCGGATGGCAAATTTTGACTTTAATCAAAATCTAATTTTGACTTTAAAATCTTAAGGACAGTTTTGACTAATTTCAAAATCAATTTTGACTTAGAATAACTTGACCAATTTTAACTTTAAAATAATTTGATCATTTTGACTTTAAATAAAATACAATAATAAATTTTGATTTAACTAAAAATGAAAAGGCTCCAATTTTGACTTAAAAGCTTAAAATAAACATCAAACCCAATAAAATTAATAGTTTGACTCAATTTAAAACATTTGATCATTTTCTTTAAAATTGGACCTTTTACTAAAAATTAAAATAACCGGTCTATAATTAAAATAACTCGGACCAAATTTAAAACATTTTTATTCAACACACGACGAAGCGATTCGGTCCAATCGAACCAGTCAAACCGCTCCAATTGAACCGGCCGGTCCAAGCCACAACCCTACAAGTCATGCACAGATCAAGAACATGGGCGCATAGATCTGAAATAGACACATATAATTCATGCATATTTTCTTTAAAACAGCTTAATATGGCTTAAATGGTGAGAAAACAAAAAGATATTACATGCCTGGCTTGGAGATAATGGAGATCTGCGAGTTATCGACGTATAGGACGGGAGATCGGGACCGGATCGCCTTTGAATCACCAAGATCTTGCAAATTTCAAAGATGTGGGGATAAGAGGAGGGGACGGCTGTTTGATGGTGTGGAATCTAGTGTTAGAGTAACTTTTGTGTTTGGAAAATAATGGGGTGACAAGTTTGACCCCTAAAGCTTAACTAAGAAAAGAAAAGGGATTTTTACATGCTTACCCCTCACTTAAGTCTCCAAGTTAATTAAAACACTAAACCAAGCTTTTAAAACTTCTAATTTTCGAAATAAAGGCCCTATCAGATTTTAAAACACCTTAAAATCCAATAAAACAGCCCGTATAGGCGAAAAACGGGTTCCCCTCCAAAATAATCATAAAAACCCCAATTTTCAAAACTTGTTGCTTAAAAAAATAACAATTTACTCTTAAAAATCTAATAACTTAAAAATTTCAAATTATTTTCATCTCGATCGTCCCTAGTCTCGTCCACGTGTCCGTAACTCAAAGACTGAAAAACAAGACATGCATACCATGCAACATAAAATCATAATTGAATCACATAAAATGGCATGTAATCATCTAAAATTAATTTTCCCCTAGTTATGCACTCATTTCTACGTAGTCAGGAATTTCTAGGCGTTACAGTTATCATCAGCTCGTAGCCCAGTTGTACAATCAGTAATGTTTTTTTAAATAAAAAATGAGTTTCATATCGGTGAACCAACTAGTTTCAGTGATCGATCTACGATCAAGAGTTATGTATAGTAGTTATTTATTCAACTAAAGGAAGTGAATTTTCAGTTTAAAGACTTATGGCATAGAGGACCCGGTCAACCAGGAAGGGAACCAAGATTATGGTAAAACTATAATACCCCTTCACTAGTGCGATACTGAATTCAGATAAGGTTATTGCAGGTACCAGGACCAACAAAGAGCTTCTAGGCCATAAGTCACTCCGTTTATACGTGCGATCCGTTCTGATGACCAGATCCGGTTTATTAGAAAGTTTTCATTTTCAGTTAACTCTATTTAAATTATGTATCATGATCAGTTATGCCTGCATTATGTGATCTTTCTATCCTCAGTTTTACTTGCTGGGCCCCTAGGCTCACTAGTTTTCCTGATGTAGGTGAGGCAGCTCAGGGGAAGTCGGGCTGTGCGAGCTAAACCAGTTCGGGCGTGGGTGTGTTTATCAAAGGCCAACGTTTCCGCTATTTCGTTGTTGTTTGTGATCTATTGTAACTGTATTAAGATCAATTACAACAAAAGAGAATTCACATAGAATTCAGTAGTTGTAATAACTATTTTGTAAATCGAACGTAGTCTTTGGCACTTCGAACTGATTGTTAGGATAAAATTTATTATTTTTGGTGATAACAAAATAAGACTAGTTGCTACTGGAAAATCAGCCGGTGAATTTTACAGGAGAACATTTTCAGTCGACGGGTTGATTTTTAGTAGTTGGTCTATTCGGAGAAATTCAGCAGATGGAAGAATTCAGAAAATTAGACGTTGGAGGTTGAGTTGTTAATTCAGCAGATGGCTACAGTGAAAAATCAGCAGACAGTTGTTTTTCAGCAGATGGCTACAGTATTCTCTTGATCCAGTCGCTGCTTCTCTTAATCGTTGCAACCAGCCGATACATTATAAAAGGAAGTTATTCCAAGCGATCAGCTGGTGCATAATTTTTAGGCGTTGAAAGAAATCAGTCGTTGCATACCTATCAGAGGTTCAAGTCATCAGTGGTTGCGCATATAATGAATCGATTCAAACGTTCATATCAGAGGAAATCAAAGGTGGAGATTGAATCGTACATGTGCTTTTATTGAGGGAACAATATCAGTACTATTATAGGTAAATAGTACACTATATCAGAGAGTGGTTTACGGTATTTGCACAAATATGAAACGATGCCAAATTTGCTCTGACATTGTGCGACTTGCCTCTAGGTGGAGCAGGATTTACGGCGTACGAATTGACAGAAATTCAAAAGGAGATTTTGTTGCCTTTGAAGAAATTAATGATCGTTGAGAACGAAGACTATAAATAGCAGAAGTTTTGATTGAAGATCTCTCTCGCTCTCTTTACCTTGCTGTTACGCTGCCATTTTTACGAGCTATTCTCATATTGTAGCATTTTCAAAAAGCTCAAACACTCTAAGAAAAACAACCGCTGATATTCATAGAAATACCTTCGAGTCATCCTCTGATTCACATTAGCTGAATCGATTTTCTTGTAAAAGAAATCAGAGTATTTACAGGCTCATAGCATTGTATTCATTGTTATATCATTTGAATCTATAACGAACGTGCTCCTTAAAGCCGTTCGAAAAAATTCATTCACTTGTAAAACCAGCAGCTGCGTATGCGCTTTAGATTGTGGTGTTGTTTGGAGTTCACTTTGAGCGAGGCTCAGTGACTTGGTGTTTTGCAGAAGGCCTGTAATCCATCAAATCTTCTAGTGGAACCTTCCTGAAAAGGAAGAAGGGGAGACGTAGGAATTTATATCTGAACTTCCAGAAACAAACTCTTGACCCTAATCTTTTATTTAACGCATCTATTTATCGTTTTACAGTTCACCGATCGATTGGCTTATTTCCACACAATATTTGTTAGCCAAGATATCATCTGCTAAACTGAGACACCTTAAATCTGGTAACTCGGATTTAAGTTAAGCAAGGCTCTTGTAAAATTATTTTAAAGGTTTCGAAAAATTTAAAATAGTAGGAGTTCATTCAACCCCCCCCCCTTCTGAACTCCTGCAGCTGATTTCGAACCATATTTATCCTATCAATTGGTATCAGAGCCTGAGTGTCTCAGTATTGAACAGTACTTGTTTGTTGTGCTATCTTATATGTCAATATGTCTACTTCTCACAAAAAGATTCCTTTGTTTTCAAGGGAAGACTATGACGACTGGAAGATACGCATGCAAGCGCATCTGGCTACTCTAGATGATGAAATGTGGGTGGTCCTCACTGAAGAATTGGTATCAGAGCCTGAGTGTCTCAGTATTGAACAGTACTTGTTTGTTGTGCTATCTTATATGTCAATATGTCTACTTCTCACAAAAAGATTCCTTTGTTTTCAAGGGAAGACTATGACGACTGGAAGATACGCATGCAAGCGCATCTGGCTACTCTAGATGATGAAATGTGGGTGGTCCTCACTGAAGGGCCGCTGAAGATTATGAAGCCTAATCTAGCGTTCGCTATATCAAATGGCGAGCCTCAGTTCCTTGAGAAGGCCAGACATGAGTACACAAGTGAAGACAAAAAGAAAGCAAATCTAGACAATGTAGCCAGGGACATTCTTTACAAGACGCTGGACAAAGACAAAAATATGTTCAGAAAAATCAAAACCTGCGCCACTGCCAAAGACATCTTGGAAAAGCTGACCCAGATATGTGAAGGAAGCGATGAGACAAAAGAGAACAAGCTGACGGTGGCTCAGCAGAAGTTTGAGTCCATCAAAATGAAATATGGAGAAACAATGACAGAGTTCAATGAGCAGTTCAGCGCCGTGGTGATTGAGCTAAACAGTTTGGGCAAAGAATACAGTAACAGAGAGTTGGCGCTGAAGGTGATGAGATCATTACCCAGAGAGTGGGATGTGAAGACCATGGCGATGCGTGAATCCAAAGATTTAAACAAGCTGGAGTTGCACGACTTGTTTGCCAACCTCAAAGCCTATGAATTCGAGTTGGAGACAAGAGCAGAAGCTGGACCATCAACATCCCAGCCAACGAAAGCTCTGGCAGCCACAACCACTGAACAGTGCTCTCCAAGAACAAGCAAAACAGCTGATCAACTCAGTGACGACGTCATGTCCCTCTTCGTTAAGAAGTTTTGGAAATACTTGAGAAGATCCTATAACCCTTATACTCCTTACAATAATTATAAATCTGATAAAGTTGCTTCTGATATGAAATGTTATAACTGTGATCGTGCAGGCACTTTGCAGCTGATTTCAATAGGCCAAGAAAGGAGGAAAGATCCAGAGACGACAAGGGATCAGATGATAGATACAGGAGGGATGACAAGAAGGAGGATCGATACAAGCGAGAAGACAAGACAGAAGAGAGAGCTGTTGAGAGATCCAAGGAGAGATCCAAGATAGGCGGATGAGGACGAGAGGTGACAAGAGACCCAGACGCAAGCATGATCGTAAAGTATTGGTGGCTGAGGAAAGCACCAATAGTTGGGCGGACACTGATTCAGAATCCTCATCCAGCAGTTCTTCATCGAGAGATAGTGAACAGGAGGAGGTTCATTGTCTTATGGCTGATCAGACATCAGATGACGAGGTATTCGATTTCTCTAACATTGAATTTACACGAGAAGATCTTGTCAGCGCACTTAATGACATGGTCAAAGAGTACATGAAGCTTTCTCATTCATTCGAGGAGGCTAAAGCTGAAAACATAAGACTAAAAAGTAGTTCGATTGAATCAAGTTCTGATGAGCTTGAGGATATTGACACCTTGAAGATTGAGTTGAGTAAGCTGATAGCTTAGAATGATTTGTTGAGAAATGAATCCAGTGAGCTCAAGGCTGAAGTTGAAAAATTAACTAAGAAATGAGCTCATGGAATCAATTGGCTCGTGCTCTCCACAAGCTGAATGAAATCCAAAAATCAGTGCACGATAGAACTGGTTTGGGTTTCAATAGTAGTGATAGCAGTGAAGGAGAAACAAGTACTCAATCACAGCCGGCATATGACAAGTTCAACAAGATGAGCTTTGTCAAGCCAACGTGATATATGATTGTTTTGAGTCGATAACATTTGATGACCAGAACTCTCCCAAGTTGAGCGATAATGGCAAAGCTGGTATCGGTTTTCAAAGACCTGAGAATTCCAAGCCCAGCTGGCTAAAAACAAGCTAGACAAGGATAAAGCGAAAGCTGGTTCCAAGTCCTTTGTTCCCAACCATCCAAGGCGTAATTCGAGGAAGGCAAAATCTGGTTGGACAATGACTCAGCCGAGGAGAGATCTAAGTGGTCAGAAGATGAAATCAAAACTCAATAGATCTCACAATTATGCAAAGACCTTTGTGGACCCGCATATTGGGAAAACTGTGAAAGTAATTCAAGTATGGGTCCCGAAAGGGGTAATCCGATCAGGACCCAAGTAAAATTGTGTACCAAGAGCTGTTTTCATGATTGCAGGATAACAGGTACGAACCAGCTGATGTATCAAACTTGTGGTACCTGGACAGCGGCTGTGCAAGACATATGACAGGAAATCGAAAGCTGCTAACAGATGTCATTCCACACAAAGGCGCAAAGATAGTATTTTGTGATAACGCATACGGTAACACTGTGGGTAAGGGTAAGCTTATCCACGGTAACATTTCTATATCAGACGTTCTAGTTGTTGATAACCTTCGATATAACTTGATTAGCATTAGTCAGCTGTGTGACAAAGGTTATTGATGGATCTGTGTCAACAGATCCAGATTGAATTTTGAATTACACAAAACTTATTATTGTGTTTCTAACAAATCTACGAAGTGTGCAGATATCAACAGGAAAAAGTATATTGCGCAAAGAAGATGAGCAGTACAAGTCTGTCCAGTCGATGATAAAAGATAAAGTTCACAGCTGGTTTGATTCATTTTTTGTAAACGGCAGCTGGATTGCATATCCAGTCGACATGGAATCCAGACACAAGAAAATCAGAAGTAGCGAAGAATTGCAACCAGGCGCAAAGAATCCAGTCGCAGCAGTTAAAGAGACAACCAGTAGCAAAGCAGTTGACAAAATATATTACGAAGAGTTACTAAAGCTGGATGTCAACTGCTGAGCTCATTTCAAAATGTCGAAGACTACAAAAAGGCCTGCAAAAGAAAGGACACAAAGGACAATCCCTGTCGGTACTTTCAAGAACACATTTGAACGGGAAGAATTTGAGTCCAACTGATTGAATTTGAACATAGGCTTTATATTTGAGAAGAACGCCATTGAAGAGAAGGCTGTTGAGAGTGCTGTTGCAGAGACTGTTGGTTGAAGATGACTGTGTGATAATACAGTGCACCAACAGAGGGAAGAAAAATAGAAGTACGAAGCAGTTGACCATCATTAGAGAGGAGCTTGCTACGAGCGTCGACTGCTGAGTTCTAATTAGAATTTGTAGAGCATCTTCCCTAGTGTGTGAGATGTTATCTTTCGAGAGTTGAGCGTTCACCTGTAAAATCTCACACACAGATTCACTCGCACATTTCGTGAGTTGAGCTAAATTGATTATCGAGTGAATCAAAACCCAAATGCAATCAGTTACCGTACAAGCACGAAGACGTTAAACTCTGTGTATGTAGTCTTTGAACAGAGACGTTAAACAAGTTCTGAGTGAACAGCCGAGGGCTAGTAGTTTCTAGGAGTTCTCGCAGCTGCTGGTTGCGGGATCGGGTCTGTACACGTTGTATAGATCAAATCTTCTAGTGTAGCCTTCCGAGGTGGAAGAAGGGGAGACGTAGGACATTGAGGTCCGAACTTACAGAAACAAATCTTTGAGTATTGTATTCTGTTATTCATTCCGCATACGCATTCATATTTATTTAGCATGCATACAGTTTGCACACTTGCACTTTCGAACATATTTATGTTGTACATAAATCTGTTTGAGTTGTTTTAAAATATAGGATTCAGTTCTGGTGTTTTCCACATGATTTTAATTCATACCAGATCTGTCTCCGGTGCTCTGTTTTAATGTTCAAGAACCCGAGGTATTTCACCTCATCTTCCAGTTATAGCAGCGCGCAAAATTTTTAATGATCCATTTTAGAAATAGTTCCTGCTAAGTTCTTTTGATCCTTTTAAAACCGGACCAACAGTTATACAGTCCAGTTTCAACAACACACATGCACGGTTCAGAGTCCAAGTGGTCTGACTGTATTGGTAGGCAAACGTTCGGGGAATACCTATATAATCAATTGGTCAGATCAGCTGGGATCTGAACAGTTAGCCAAGTTGAGTGAACATGATATGGTTTTTGGTCTGCCAAAAATTAGCTTTTCTAAGGATAAGATCTGTGCAGCATGTCTGAGTAAACAAATAAAATCTACTTTCAAAAAGGCGGAAAACGTTCTACCCGTTGCCTTGAGCTCTTGCATATGGATCTTTTTGGTCCTATTTCAGTAACGAGCTTAGGGGGAACAAATTACACCCTTGCAGTTGTTGATGATTTTACTAAATATACTTGGGTGTTGTTTTTAAAAGCAAAATCTGAAACCGCCGACCAGCTGATACGCCTTTTGAAACGGTTACAAAATGATAGATCTTGTTCAGTCAACCGAATAAGAAGTGATCGCGGTACTGAGTTTCTAAATTTTAAATTGACTTCTTATTTGGAAGATTTGGGAATAAAGCATGAGCTTTCAGCAGCTAGAACTCCTCAGCAAAACGGGTTAGCTGAAAGGAGAAATCGCACTTTAAAAGAAGCTACTAGATTTATGATTGCATATTCTGGGATTTCACAAAAATTTTGGGCAGAAGCAGTTAACACAGCGTGTTACACTCAGAACAGATCGATGATTAATAGGATGCACGACAAAACCCCATATGACATCTGGAATGGCAAGAAACCTGATATTTCTTACTTCAGGGTGTTTGGATGTAAATGTTTCATTCATAACAATGGTAAGAAGCATCTAACAGCCTTTTGAACCAAAATCTGATGCAGGTATCATTTTAGGCTATTCAGCTGTGAGCAAAGCATATCGAGTGTTCAACAATCGAAGCTTGACAGTTGAGGAATCAGCACACATAGTGTTTGATGAAACCAGCTTCAAGTCAAATTCAGCTGCAATCCTACATGACTTGTGTTCACGTCTGGAGTCAACAAGTCTTGAAGAATCAGACGACGACGTGCCACAAATACAATCAGCTGAAGAAGAACAACTCATAACGCATAACAATGTTCAACAAGATCTGACAGGTAATTCAATAGTTATTGATTTAACAACGTGGATCAGCCGCAGGATCAAATTGCCTCAAGTGTACCAGCTGCTGGGGGTGTTGCGACAAATGATCAACCAGCCGACGATCAATCAGACGTTGCACCAACTGACGTTGATAAGCAAGATGTTGCGCAAGCAGTTGCAAGCGCTTCTCCATTGGTTTCTAGACCAACGCCTGAAGCACCAGCTGGTAGCACAAATTATCAATTGCTTTCACCACCAGCTGGACATCAAGGTGCGAGCACATCATATAATTTGGTATCAAGACCACCAGCTGATGAACCAGTCGCAAGTACATCTCACCAGCTGGAAGCAGACGCACAAGCCAACAATGCTCAACATCTATTGGCGTCTGCTGATTCACTTGCAAACCAGCCAGCTACACAGGGGGAACAAAGAGCAAATCCAATTGGACTTGATCTTCGGTGGAATAAAAATCATCCACCCGAGCAAGTCATAGGTAATTTCGAATCCCATGTTCGCACACGAGGCCAGCTAATGCATGATCATTTTGATTCCGCATTCATATCTCATATAGAACCTAAAATGATAGATGAGGCCTTAGCTGACCCAAGCTGGATAGATGCTATGCAAGAAGAATTAAACCAGTTTAAACGTAATAACGTATGGACACTTGTACCTATACCAAGTAATCATTCAGTCATAGGAACCAGGTGGGTCTTTAGGAACAAACTGAATGAAGATGGCATAGTAACTGGAAATAAAGCTAGGCTGGTAGCGCAAGGATCTAGACAAATGGAAGGTATAGATTTTGATGAGAGCTTCACACCAGTAGCAAGATTAGAAGCCATTCGCATGTTCTTAGCTTATGCTGCATTCAAAGACTTTAAAGTCTTTAAAATGGATGTTAAGAGTGCCTTTCTTAATGGCGTCTTAACAGAGGAAGTGTATGTTGCACAACCTCATGGCTTCATTAATCATGCACATTCAGACTTTATTTACAAACTGGATAAATCTCTGTATGGATTGAAAAAAGCACCCAGAGCTTTGTATGATACACTATCTCAATTTCTTATCGAGCATGACTTTACAATAGGCACAGTAGATAAGACCTTGTTCAAATTTGTAAAATCTGACCATATTCTATTAGTTCAAATTTATGTCGATGACATTATCTTTGGGTCAACTAACCCCAAACTGTGTCAGAAGTTCTCTAAGTTGATGCAGGATAAATTCGAGATGAGCATGATGGGGGAGCTGACGTTCTTTCTGGGCTTACAAGTTCGACAGCTGGAAAATGGAATTTTCATT
This sequence comes from Dorcoceras hygrometricum, assembly GCA_001598015.1. Lineage (NCBI taxonomy): Eukaryota > Viridiplantae > Streptophyta > Magnoliopsida > Lamiales > Gesneriaceae > Dorcoceras > Dorcoceras hygrometricum. Next base: position 26,632 of record KQ994490.1, read on the forward strand.
AACCAGGCGAAATATACGAAGGAACTATTGAAAAAGTTTGGCATGGACAATTGTTCAGTAGCAGCAACTCCTATGAGCTCTTCGATAAATCTGGACAAAGATGAAGTTGGCACTGCCATTGAGGTATCGCTTTATCGTGGTATTATAGGCTCTTTGCTATACTTAACTGCTAGCAGACCAGACATCATGTTTGCTGTCTGTATGTGTGCTAGATTTCAAGCAGAGCCAAAGCAATCGCATTACATAGCTGTAAAGCGAATATTGAAATATTTAAAGGGTACTTCCAACGTGGGTCTTTGGTATCCCAAAGACTCAGGCTTTCAACTAATCGGTTATAGTGATGCAGATTACACAAGATGCAGGATTGATCGTAGAAGCACAAGTGGGACTTGTCAATTTTTAGGGGATCGACTGATTTCCTGGTTTAGTAAGAAGCAGATGTCCATCGCAACGTCAACAGCTGAGGCAGAGTATCTAGCAGCTGGTAGTTGCTGTGCTCAAATCCTTTGGATACAATTCCAGCTGAAGGACTATGGAGTCGATGCTTCTGAAGCACCTATTCTCTGCGACAATACCAGTGCCATCACAATCACCCAAAATCCTGTGCTGCATTCAAGAACAAAACACATCGACATCAGGCATCATTTCATAAGGGACCATGTGCTAAAGAAGGACGTCCGGCTGGAGTATGTGTCGACTGATCAGCAAGTTGCTGACATCTTCACAAAGCCTCTACCAGACGCTAAGTTTTCTTATTTTAGAAACATCTTAGGTCTCCTTGAATTGCCTTGATTGTTGGTGCACTAACGCATTTTGCAGGTTTTCAGCTGTTGCTTAAATCAGCTGTAAGTCTTTTGTTCAAGGGGAACGATAAGACTATCAGCTGAGGTAAGCCTCTCGCGTTGGGAGATTATCAGCCGTAGGGGGAACCAGGAGCTGGATTTTTAAGCGTGACATCAGCTGAATATGTCATGACTGGACACACTCAGTTGTTACATATATACAGCTGATGCTTATTTGTGACCAGCTCCTGCCACCCTCAACGACATATTAAACCAGCAGTGATGTTCTTACATTTACTGCACCAGCTGTGACTTTATAAATTTTGGCACGCATCTATTAACTTTGCATCTTGTTCGATTAAATTTTTTTAAAAACCTTTGTACACTGTACGTGTAAATTATTTTTTAAAAATATCTTCAAAATCATTTCAAAAATTGTACGCGCTAACGGATGGTTGACACGTGTTGTTACCATGCGAAACGTCACATCGAAATTTTCTCTCTCTAGTAACTTTTTGCATTCTCAGTTTAATTACGGCGTTTCCTATTTTGTTTACAATTACCTTGCATAATTACTCTCGTGTGTTCTTGCATATTTCTCTTGTGCGTATCTCCTTGCAAAGCTCTTTCAGGTGTTCTTTCAGCTCTTCTATTCAGAAATGGCCTCTGCGTACTACTCCAACACTCAGCATATCGATTTTGAATCTGTTCTCACCATGGACGACCCAGGTATGGTGTCCATGTTTCAAGCTATAATGGCATCTGGCCTTGAGGGTTTTCTGGGCTGTCCGACAGTCATCTATGAAGCTGCCTTGGTTGATTTCTTCGAGAACGTATCAGTTCGAGATGGTGTGATAATCAGTACAGTGGCTGGGCAGTTATTCGAAATATCTGAGGAATGGTTTGCAGAGTCTTTTGACCTACCTGTGGATGGTTTGGCAGATCTATCAGAGATTCCCAAGGATGTGGTTTTTTATGCTAGGAGCATCGTTTCTATGTCGGGTGAGCCAGTGAGTTTGTCTGGGAAGAAGAGTTAGATGAAGATTGAGTATCGTTTTCTTTGTGATATAATGGCGAAATCAATTTCTGTAAAGGCAGGGTCATTCAATGCAATCACAGTGGAAAAGTTTTCGATGTTAACAGCAATTGTCTGCGGAGTGAGGATGAATTGGGCCAATGTATTGTTCAACATTCTTAAGAAGATGGTTACTCCAGGGTCTAAGCAAGCCAAGGGCTTCGCTCTTCAGATAAGTCTTCTGCTGGAAAATATTCCAAATCTGGAATTGGGCGAATCATCGGAGTTTCCAGCTTCCAAAATTCTTACGGAGAAGACTGTGCACCGCTATGTCTCTCTAAATGATAAAGTTGGTGCAGAGGAAGCTGCTGGGGCACCCAAGCCAAAGGCTGTCTCAAAGAAATGACCAGCTGTTGTTCTTGGATATGAACCAGTGGTAAAAAAGAAAAGGACGATGAAGAAAAAATCAAGTTCTTCTAAAGTAAATTTGGAGATAGTGGCCGTGACACAGGAGGCCGTGCCCATACAAATGGTTGAGCCAACTACTGCTGCATCAGCTGCTGAGGACATTTTAGCCCAACCAGCCGCAGTGGATGAGATTCCTGATGATCCACCAGCTGATGAGGTCGCTGGTGAGACTGTTGATGAAGAAGCAGCTGATGAAGGTGCTTATGAGGAAACAACTGATGGTGATGCTGCAAGGGTTGATGAACCAGCTTCTGAGCCAGCAGTGGCTGATATTGTGAATGAAGAACCGTCTACTGCTGATGACGTTGATATCATCATTGAGCAAGTATTGGCTGACACCTCTCAAATCAGAGTTGATGAGGAAGATCAAGTTGTGCGTACATCGGGTGAGGGAAATCAACCAGCTGGAACTGCTGAAGAGAGACAGTGGTTTGATCTTCCCTATGATGATCTAATTGCCAGATGGGATGCTGAGAGAATAGTTACCACTCCTAGTGACACGGATGAGGAGATTTAGACTGAGAGGGCAGTTGGAACAGCTGATGGGGTAGAGACAGAATCTTCCCAGCCGGAGTATATTCTGGAGGAACCAGAGGATATGGAAATGAGTGATGATGAACGATCAGTTGCTGAATTGATTGATGCCGATGAGAAGATGTCTTTGGATGAAATCATACTGACTATTCCAGCAGAGCTTCCATTGCCTTCAGCTGAAAGGGAAGTCACGAAGATTACTATTGGCAAAGAGATCAAAATCCCTGGCGTGGATGAAAAGACTTGGTACCTGGCTAGTCTACCACAAATTCCCGTCGATGACAAGGGGAAGGAGCCTCTCCAACTGACAGACCCAATCAAGGGCAAGCCCCCGCAGGAACATTATTTTTTTATTTGTGCCGATATAGACATGATGGTACAGTTACGGGAGAAGGTAATAGATGAAGTGGCAAAATTCTTTTATTCGTTTAGTTTGAAGAGATTAGCCAATATACAGATAGATGACTCCTATTTTGCTAAGGAGGAACTGGTTTTGTCTTGGGCGGAGGCAGAGTCAACAGGAGTGGCACTTCAAAGAAAAACGTATATACTTTTGAAGTACAGAGCAGTTCTGGTGAGAAAATACTTAGACGGGTGGATACTTAATTTTGTACCCGGGGAAGGAGATTCGGCAGTCCATCTCAAAGTCATCGATATGCTATCAGATCTTCTTTCTTTTGTTTTAGAGGAATTAAAACAGCAGGCAGTAGCACACCGTATTCGATGGGATAGGCCGTGTTGCTCTATATTGTTTGAAGGTCGCTTGACTAGTCACCGTGTCATTCCTCCCTACACTATTTTTGAAGTTTCTAGTCAGCGTCAATATGACGACACTCTCCCTCTCGTGAGTGATTTTTCAAACTGATGAAGAAGAGATGAGCAGATATTTGTATAGAGGCCGTAGAATTCTTTGTTTCAGGCAGACTTCTTCCAGTTGGCTCTATTTACTTTTGCAGATCTCTTCAAGTTGTTCAACCGGTTTACAGTTTTGCTCCACGCCAGCCAACAGTTTTTACTTTGAGGGTATCTCAGTTTTGTACAGTGTTTATTGATTACACTTTATTCAGTCGATTGCATACAGAGGATATTACAAGTTTTGTTGTGTCTATTGCTTCTGAGAGAACCGTTTTGAGAAATGTCCAGATTGCACAAAATACAGTCTCAGTTGCTCCGATTGTACAGTTGATAGATGAGCATTCTTCTTCTGATTCCACTTCAGACAACATTTCAATGGATTTTGCTGATCAGGACACTGCTGCTACTGCTTCAATCTCTCTCCCAGCTGCTCCTATTCCAGATGTTACAAATGCCTTAAACCAGCTGCGAGCTTCAATAGAACAAATCAGTGAAAGAGATGATGGTGCCAAGCACAAAGACACACTGTTATTGCACCTCCATCACCTTGAGAGGAACCTTACCGCACGCCTCAATGCACAGGATAGAGTACTTGGGGTGTTGCGCAGAGATTCAAATGATCAAAGAAATCTCATGTCGATGGATATTAAGTCATCTCACAAGCAGTTGAGCACTCAGATTGCCTCTAATGCTCTTGATGTAGTTCATGTCCGGCGGGTGGTCAGGGAGAATCACCAGGAGCTTAATGCTAAAGTCACATCTCTGGAAGAGCAAGTGGCTGCTACTCGCCATGATTTATTGGATTTTAGTGCTCAAGCACAGCAGACCCTCAATGTTATTACCGACCAACTGAGCGAACTCGTTGCATATATCAACCGTGGTGGTAATGACAAAAAGGGGGAAGTAAATAGCAGCAGCCCACCACCTGATAATCAAAACAGAGGAAGTGGTAATACAGGTGGTGGTGGTGATATTGTTAGAACAACGGACATTACACAGAGAGACATTGACAATGCTCAGAGAAAAATTCTGGAGACGCTTATGAGTGCTGATAGAGAAAGAGAAAGACGAAGTAAGAACAGAAGTGGAAGTTGATCGTATAAGAGGAGAAGATGATGTATTAGGATAGTAGCTTTATTGATCTTTTGTACAAATCCTATGTACAATTCTTCAGATAATGCAATTTGAATTTCAGTACTTGTGCATTTTATTTTTTCCTATTCATTTATCTCGGCTGCTAAGTTTTTTCATCACCAAAAGGGGGAAATTGTTAGGATAAAATTTATTAGTTTTGGTGATAACAAAATAAGACTAGTTGCTACTGGAAAATCCGTCGGTGAATTTTACAGGAGAACATTTTCAGTCGACGGGTTGATTTTTAGCAGTTGGTCTATTCGGAAAAATTCAGCAGATGGAAGAATTCAGCAAATCAGTCGTTTGAGGTCGCATTGTTAATTCAGCAGATGGCTACAGTGAAAAATCAGCAGACAGTTGTTTTTCAGCCGATGGCTATAGTATTCTCTTGATCCAGTCGCTGCTTCTCTTAATCGTTGCAACCAACCGATATATTATAAAAGGAATTTATTCCAAGCGATCAGCTGCCTATCAGAGGTTCAAGTCATCAGTGGTTGCGCATATAATGAATCGATTCAAACGTTCATGTCAGAGGAAATCAAAGGTGGAGATTGAATCGTACATGTGCTTTAATTGAGGGAACAGTATCAGTACTATTCTAGGTAAATAGTACACTATATCAGAGGGCGGTTTATGGCGTTTGCACAAATATGGAACGACGCCAAATTTTCTCTGACATTGTGCGACTTGCCTCTTGGTGGAGCAGGATTTACGGCGTACGAATTGACGAAATTAAAAAGGAGAGATTAATTGTTGAATTAATCGGGTTTTAGTGATTTCTGGTGATTCAGATTTCATTTTGAATGTTTGGGTTGTATTTTCGGGTCGGGAATCATATTTGGAACAATTCTGGAAATTTTGACATTTTCGAAATTTTGGTGAAATCTGGTAGCATATTTGATGACGTAAGCATCGCGTGTTAACGTTGTGTGGATGACGTAAGCGTTGCTGGTTTGAGAGATCTGTTTGGGTTTGAGAGATCTGCTCGAATTTTGTGAAATCTGGGCGCTTAGCGTTGTGGCGCGTTTTGCTTGTTACGCCGTCGTTTCATGAGATCTGTTTTGCGCTAAGGTGTAGAGATCTGGTTCTAGCGTGTTTTGGTTAAGGATCGAAACGTTGTCGTTTTTGTGAGATCTGGACGCCCTGTGTAGGAGAGATCTGGTTTAGCACTTGCGTGAGATCTGTTCACGTGAGATATGTTTGCATGAGATCTGTTTGTGTATTGCGAGTTGTGAGAACAGATGTCAACGATTGGTCAACTCTCCTGTAGCGTGTTTCAACGTTTGGCGATTGGACCAGATTTGATGACGTGTGCAGATTTCTCCCGCGTTGTGTTTAGTGTTCCAGACTTCACCGTGGCGTTGTGCGTTGTTGTGTTAGTGTTAGCGTGTTTCCAACTTTCAGCGCTTGTGACCAGATTCCTCCATGGTATTGATGCGACGTCGTTTTTGGGGATTTTGTTGGTTTAGCGCGCCAGTGTTGTGAGATCTGTTTTTGTCGGTGGGTTAATTAAACAGATCTCTCGCGCCTATTTATTAGAAGCGTTGGCTTCGTTGTAATTCACCAGATCCCATACTTAGCAAATATTTCTTATCTTCGTTCTCTGTTCTCCAAACCCTCGACTACTATTACCGTGAGCTTATTCGGTAGATTCTCGTCTATTCCGGCCACCGTTTTCACATTTGAGGTAGCGTTGGACTCCTCTTGGAAAGCTCTTTCACCATATACTAGTTTCAGAGGCTAGTGCTCGCTGGGGAGAGATCACGAAGCTACTGCTCTCGGTCGTGAGTTGTGCGTGAAGGTAGTTTTCGAGTTAAGTTGTTGAGATCTCGTTTCCTAGCTTTGATTTAGCTCCCTGTTAAGTTGTATTAGGGTGGTGTTTGCTGCTTGAGCGTGGGACTCCCAGCCGTGAGCTTTATGTGTGTTGGCCGTGAGTTTTGGGTTGATGATTCCCTGTATCTTGCGTGTGTTGTACAGGTTGGAATCAGATTTCTCGGGATCACTTCGTGGTAGTTGTGCTCAGAATTAAGGTATGGATTTGAGCTTGTCATAGCTTGGAAATTGGCAGAGATAATGTGCGAGATATGGCGTGGATATGTGCAGTGATTTCTGTGTGTTGTTTGGTGTATGCGGCGCATGATTGATGCCTGTTGTTTATTGCATACACTCGTTATCATTGTGCATTCAGATCTCTTTTATTTCTGTGTCTTGTACTGCCTGAATTGTATGTGCTAAAGTGCAGAATTTGTGGGCGGAGTGGGTAGCTCCCACACCTCACGTGCTTTCTCCCTGCTGGTGCGAATGGCCACCATGAGCGGAGTGAGTAGCTCTCACACCTTATGGGTTGGGTGACCGCAGGTTGAGTATGTATATGAGCGGAGTGAGTAGCTCCCACACCTCATCTCATGGCACTTGTTTTCGGTTGTTGATCAGCTGCTGAAATTCTTTGGCTCCCACCGTGCGGTAGTAGTCTCGATTGCACGCATAGTATTTGCATTTTATCTTATGCTTTTCTTTAGCTATTTCTTTTGCTCTCCGTACTGGGGTTTGACCCCATGTCCCTCCGGGGCTTGGTTTGTTTTGTTGCCTGTGTTGTTTTTCAGGTAGTGTAGCTGGGCGTGGATTTGACCCAGCTGGTGGAGCCTCGGGAGGTGGATAGAGTATCCAAGACGCATATAGCATATATATTATGTATCAGTCCAGTCAGCTAGGGGGATGCCCTGCGCTTTGTTGATGTATCTGTTCATTGGAGTCTGATACTTGTTTTATTCTATATTGTTATTGTTGTTGTGATTTTGTAAACTGGGATACTATTTTGAGTATTGCGTTATTTTAAATTATATGTTTTAACACGTCAGGCCTAAAAGCGAAAATTTTACCCACTTTTTGATAAGCTTCCGCATGTGTTTGAGTTTTCACTCTGTTGTGAGCACGAGGCCTGTCATTTTTTGTATCAGAGCTTAAGCTGGAATAAGCTCAATTTCTTTGATCACACTTGAGTCTAGGCACAGTGTTGTGTGTTGCATGTGCTTGACTTATGTGACTTACGTGCTGCATATGTACGTTATATGCTTTCTAAGCTGTATCTGTTCTGTTTTTCCTTATCCTGTTGAGTGTGGTCCCTAAAAACAGCTCTGATACCAATTGTTGGTCCCTAAAAAAACAGCTCTGTAACCAATTGATGGTCCCTGTTTTTCGAAGGAACTTAGCAGCCGCTGATTTAAAATGAGCGATTAAAAATTTTGCGCTGCTAATACGGAGCTGCAATATCTCAAGGTTCTTGAACACTTAAAAACTCAACAGAAGAGCAACGGAAACAGATCTGGTATGATTTAAAAATCATGCGGAAAATACCAGAACTGAATCCTAATATTTTAAAACCAACTCAAACAGATTTATGTACAACATAAATCTGTTCGAGACTTTGCAAGTGCTTGTGTGCTAACTGTATGCGATGCTAAGTATAAAATGCAAGTGCTGAATTGTAAACGTGTGATGCTAAAGTAAATATGCAGTGCTGAAAGCTTAAAGAAATGGACCGATACACAACATATTTGTTTCTGGAAGTTCGGACCTCAATGTCCTACATCTCCCCTTCTTCCACCTCGGAAGGATCCACTAGAAGATTTGATCTTACAACTCGTGTACAGACCCGATCCCACAACCAGCAGCTGTGAGAACTCCTAGACTCCACAAATGCACACCAGCCGCAACTGTGTGACTAACTACATACACATGAGTTTTACGTCATCGTGCTTGGACGGGACTGATTGAAACGTTTTGAGATTCATTCACTAATACAATGTGAATGAATCTCTATGTGTGAGATTTGATACAATGAAACGCTCAACTCTCTGTTTCTCACACACTAGGGAAATTGCTCTACACAAGCTAATTCTAGCTCCACTGTCAACTGCAATTAAGCTCTCTCTAGTATGATAGTTGACAGCTTCACTTCAGATTCATTTTCCCTCTGTTGTTGTCTTCTATTGATTTTCTCTTTTCTGTGCAACAACGATTCTCTGGTCTCACGACATCGAACTCACAGTCTATCTTCTTCAAAGGCGCTTCTCGAAAATATATCCTCTGTTTGAAATATGGCCGTTAGATAGATTCCAATTCTGTTCTGCGCTTGTCAAGGCCAAATTGTCGTCTTTCCATTTCCGTGCAAAGCTCCTCTGTAAATTGTACTATTTCCCAGAATAGTACAAAACTTGATCCATTGAATTGAGGCAATTTGCACGACTCTATTTCAGCCATTGATTCTTTCCATCTTGAGCGTTGATTGCGTTGAATGGCTGAATATTCTCCAACAGATTGTTCAACAGCTGTTCGCTCAGCTGTTGTTCATTCTTTGTCACAACACTTCGTGCAACAGCTGTTTCTTTGTTGACTGGATATGCAAAGCTTGCGACTGGATGTATAGCAACAGCTGGTTCATTGTAGCTCACGACTGGATGTGTTGTTGCTTGCGTCTGGTTGTCCAGCTGGTGGTAACGATATGCTTGCAGCTGGTTGTCCAGTCGTTGGTTTCAAATGCTTGCGACTGGACTTCCCACGACTGGGTAGATCATACGATGTCGTATCAACTTATTCAAACGACATCGTTTGCTATGCATCCTCGACTGATTGAATATACTTCACTACTGCTGCGTCTGGATGAACAAGCTACCTGCTGATTCCTCTTGAGAAAAGTACCTGCTGGTTCTTAGCGCGAAACCATCCGCTGAATCTTTAGCGCGAAGGAAAAACGCTGTCGTATCAACTTATGTAAACGACATCGTTTTTCTATCACTTTCTTCAAGTACCAACTGCTGGTGAACAGTAGTTTGCGACTGGATTTCTTCCTCTATGACGTCGCTTCTCTCTTGCGTCTGGATGTACAAGCTACCTGCTGGTTGTGATGACATCACTGTTGATGTCATCATCACTGATCCAATGTAAACGACATCGTTTTTCTATCACTTTCTTCAAGTACCAACTGCTGGTGAACAGTAGTTTGCGACTGGATTTCTTCCTCTATGACGTCGCTTCTCTCTTGCGTCTGGATGTACAAGCTACCTGCTGGTTGTGATGACATCACTGTTGATGTCATCATCACTGATCCAGCTTTCTCTTTGCTTCAAAGCCTGCTTGCACAACAGCTGATCTCTCTTCATCTACTGAACTCTAACCATCTGCTTATTCCCGTCGTTCTTCACTGTTACGTTTGCTGTTGTCAGCTTCTTGTTCAACATTGCTCATCAGCTGTCAATGGCTTCTTGAATAGCGACTGTCAACAGATTCGTCAATAGTACTTATAATCACGACCGCTAACAGATTCGTCAACAATACTTATAAACGCGACTGCTAACAGATTCGTCAACAGTACTTATAAATGGCAACTGCCGACAGCTTCGTGAATAGTAACTGACAACAGCTTCGTCAACATTAACTTGCGACTGGAATCTTCATCTACGACGTCGCTTCATCTCTTGCGCTTCTCTACTCATCTGTTGATAGATTTTGCTTAACTTCTGATCACTGTAGCTCACTGCTGACTGTGATGACGTCATCCTTGCTGCTCACAGCTATCTCCATTATATGTGCTGATGTCATTACTGCTGTTACCAGCTCTTGTTAGCGCTCCAGCTGGTTCAAGCTCTCTAAGCAATAATCACATCTGCTGGTCTGAATTGGCCTCCGCCAGATTACGAACAACTGATTCAACTTTGGACGTCTCCATTGCAAATCCAGCTTCCGTCTAAATGAATGCACCAAACCAACTGCTGAACTTCATCTTGAGAACCATTTGCTGGACAGATTACTTCTACTGTTCATCTTCTTCTTCGTTCCTAAAACCTGTACACTTAAGTAGAATTGTTAGAAACACAATAATAGGTTTTGTGTAATTCAAAACATAATTAGGATCTGTCAAAACAGATCCATCAATCTCTCCCTTTTTTATTTACACAAAACGTCAAATCAACGATGCATGTTCTAACAATTCTCTCCCTTTTTGTGGGAATCAAAAAGAGATCGAACTACTGGTCTTCCCGATAATTAAAACAAGACTCTCCCTACATTGTTACAACAAAAACAACGTAACAGCAGGAGTTTTAAATTTGAAAAACAAAAACAGCTATTGGGAAGCACCGTATGCAAGAACTATATGATTTTGAAACTGAACTGGTGCATAACTCAAATTAGTCAAAGACAGTGACGCCACTCTCTCTGTCTTTTATAACATGAGCTCAAATCATTAAAAACAAAATTTTTGCACCAGCTGAAAATCTGAAAAACAGAACATTTTAAAACAAACAGATCATCGAAATATTGTTTCAAATAACAAGTGCTACTGAGTTACTTAAATATATGAAGAACCAGTA
>KQ994490.1:42490-67907 GCA_001598015.1 Dorcoceras hygrometricum
AAGAACAAGTACCCGTTGCCGAGAATCGATGATCTGTTTGATCAGTTGCAAGGTTCTGCGGTGTATTCAAAGATTGATCTTCGTTCAGGGTACCATCAGCTGAGAGTGAGAGATCAGGATGTCGCGAAGACTGCGTTTCGTACGAGGTATGGACATTTTGAGTTTTTGGTGATGTCGTTTGGTTTGACCAACGCGCCTGCAGTCTTTATGGATTTGATGAACCGAGTTTTCCGCGAGTTTATCGATCAGTTTGTTATCGTGTTCATTGACGACATCCTAGTCTATTCGAAGACTCCTTTGGAGCACAAGGAGCATTTGCGGATTGTCCTTCAGACGCTGAGAGACCAGCAGTTTTATGCCAAGTTTTCCAAGTGTGAGTTCTTGTTGGATCGCGTCATTTTCTTGGGGCATGTGATTTCAGCCGAGGGGATTTCGGTGGATCCTAGCAAGGTTGATGCAGTTCTGAACTCGGAGCGTCCCAGGAATGTGTCCGAGATTCGCAGTTTCTTGAGTCTGGCTGGCTATTATCGTCGCTTCATTAAGGGATTCTCAAGTATAGCAAAGCCGATGACTCAATTAACTCAGAAGGACAAGAGGTTGGTTTGGACTGAGCAGTGCGAGAATGCTTTTCAACTGCTCAAGGAAAAGTTGACTACTGCGCCTGTGTTGGCTCTGCCGTCTGGTTCAGGTGGTTTTGTTGTTTGTTCTGACGCTTCGCTGTGTTGATGCAGAATGATCGAGTCATTGCGTATGCCTCACGGCAGTTGAAACCGCATGAGACTCGTTACCCCGTCCATGATTTGGAGTTAGCAGCGGTGGTCTTTGCGTTAAAGATCTGGCGCCACTACCTGTATGGCGAGCAGTTTGTGGTGTACTCTGACCACAAGAGTTTACAGTATCTGTTTTCACAGCCAGACTTGAACATGAGACAGCGTCGGTGGATGGAGCTGCTTAAGGATTTTGATTGTGAGATCAAATACCAACCTGGGAAGTCAAACGTAGTAGCCGATGCTTTGAGCAGGAAGGCTAGTGAGATGCTTGCTTCGTTGTATATCTCTAAGGATCAGGAGAATCTCAATACTACTGGTTGGAGGTTCTACCCGGCTGAAGATTGCGTTGTGGTTTCTTCGTTCCAAGTGGAACCGCAGATTGTTTCGACGATTCGAGCAGCTCAAAGGACTGATCCTTCCATCCATGAGTTAAAGTTGAAAGTTAGGGCAGACGAACTTGAGGATTATTCTGTCTCGTCCGATGGTTGCTTGAGGTTTCGTGGCAGGTTGGTTGTGCCTAACCTCATTGATTTGAAGGAGGAGATCCTTCGAGAGGCGCATTGCAGCAGACATAGTGTTCATCCTGGTGCACGGAAGATGTACCATACTTTGAAGCCGCACTTTTGGTGGGCTGGCCTGAAGAGTGACGTTGCTGGTTTCGTTGCTCGTTGTTTGAATTTCCAGATGGTGAAGGCCGAAAGGATGAGACCCGGTGGTCTGTTGCTGAGTTTAGAGGTGCCCCAATGGAATTGGGACCATATTGCTATGGATTTTGTGACACATCTGCCTCGTACCAGCAGAGGATGCGATGCTATTTGGGTAGTTATCGACCGTTTGTCAAAGTCTGCACACTTCATTCCCTATGGGATGACCTTCTCGTTGAAGAAGATGGTGAAGCTGTACGTTGATTTTGTGTTAGATTGCATGGTGTGCCCGTTTCGATCGTTTCTGACCGAGATCCGAGGTTTACTTCCAGGTTTTGGAAGAGTTTACAAACAGCTTTGGGAACCAGATTGGCGATGAGTACCGCATATCATCCCCAAACAGATGGCCAATCTGAGCGAACTATCCAGACGTTAGAGGATATGTTGCGTGCTGTTGTGTTGGATTTCGGAGGTAGCTGGCAAGACGCGTTGTCTTTGGTCGAGTTTTCGTATAATAACAGCTACCAAGTGACGATTGGCATGGTGCCTTTCGAGGCTTTGTATGGCCGCAAGTACAGATCGCCGGTATGTTGGGAAGAAGTGGGGGAGAAGCAGCTATCTGCCCCTGACTTTGTGTACCAAATGAAAGATCATGTGGATCTTATTCGACAAAGGATGAAAGCTGCCCAAGATCGCCAAGCAAGTTATGCGAATAAGAGGCGTCGACCTCTTGAATTTCAGGTTGGTGATCGTGTATTTCACAAGGTTTCTCCGTTTCGTAGTGTGATGCGCTTTGGATGCAAGGGGAAGTTAGCCCCTCGTTACGTTGGTCCGTATGTGATTGTCGAGAGGATTGGCCCTTTAGCGTATCGGTTGTTGTTGCCGCCAGAGTTGTCTTCTCTTCACGATGTGTTTCATGTGTCGATGTTGAGGAAATACGAGCCATATCCGTCTCATGTGCTTAGGACTGACGAGGTAGAGCTAGATCAGTCGTTGAGCTATCAAGAATACCCCTTGCAAATCCTTGGCAGAAAAGAGAAACAGTGATGTGATTGTCGAGAGGATTGGCCCTTTAGCGTATCGGTTGTTGTTGCCGCCAGAGTTGTCTTCTCTTCACGATGTGTTTCATGTGTCGATGTTGAGGAAATACGAGCCATATCCGTCTCATGTGCTTAGGACTGACGAGGTAGAGCTAGATCAGTCGTTGAGCTATCAAGAATACCCCTTGCAAATCCTTGGCAGAAAAGAGAAACAGTTGAGGAATAAGACCATTACTTTGGTAATGGTGCAGTGGAGCAAACATGGAAGGGAAGAAGCTACTTGGGAACTGGAAGAAAAGATGCAGCGCGAGTGGCCACATCTGTTTGAGTAGCCGTTGGGCTATATTTTCCAGTAGGTTGTAGCTTTTGTTTGTATTTCTTCTCTAGATGTTGTAAATTGTTGCTCAGTTATCTTGAACTCTTGGCCTGTGTTGGGCGAGTTCCTCTTTTGTATCTTGCTGCTGTGTTTTGGTATTTGAATTGTTGTTGATTTCGAGGACGAAATCCTTTTTAGTGGGAGAGAAATGTGAGACCCGGAAATTGTATTAAGGATTAATTGTTGAATTAATCGGGTTTTAGTGATTTCTGGTGATTCAGATTTCATTTTGAATGTTTGGGTTGCATTTTCGGGCCGGGAATCACATTTGTAACAATTCTGGAAATTTTGACATTTTCGAAATTTTGGTGAAATCTGGTAGCAGATTTGATGACGTAAGCATCGCGTGTTAACATTGTGTGGATGACGTAAGCGTTGCTGGTTTGAGAGATCTGTTTGGGTTTGAGAGATCTGCTCGAAGTTTGTGAAATCTGGGCGCTTAGCGTTGTGGCGCGTTTTGCTTGTTACGCCGTCGTTTCATGAGATCTGTTTTGCGCTAAGGTGTAGAGATCTGGTTCTAGCGTGTTTTGGTTAAGGATCGAAACGCTGTCATTTTTGTGAGATCTGGACGCCCTGTGTAGGAGAGATCTGGTTTAGCACTTTCGTGAGATCTGTTCGCGTGAGATCTGTTTGCATGAGATCTATTTGTGTATTGCGAGTTGTGAGAACAGATGTCAACGATTGGTCAACTCTCCTGTAGCGTGTTTCAACGTTTGGCGATTGGACCAGATTTGATGACGTGTGCAGAGTTCTCCCGCGTTGTGTTTAGTGTTCCAGACTTCACCGTGGCGTTGTGCTTTGTTGTGTTAGTGTTAGCGTGTTTCCAGCTTTCAGCGCTTGTGACCAGATTCCTCCATGGTATTGATGCGACGTCGTTTTTGGGGATTTTGTTGGTTTAGCGCGCCAGTGGTTTGCATGAGATCTATTTGTGTATTGCGAGTTGTGAGAACAGATGTCAACGATTGGTCAACTCTCCTGTAGCGTGTTTCAACGTTTGGCGATTGGACCAGATTTGATGACGTGTGCAGAGTTCTCCCGCGTTGTGTTTAGTGTTCCAGACTTCACCGTGGCGTTGTGCTTTGTTGTGTTAGTGTTAGCGTGTTTCCAGCTTTCAGCGCTTGTGACCAGATTCCTCCATGGTATTGATGCGACGTCGTTTTTGGGGATTTTGTTGGTTTAGCGCGCCAGTGTTGTGAGATCTGTTTTTGTCGGTGGGTTAATTAAACAGATCTCTCGCGCCTATTTATTAGAAGCGTTGCCTTCGTTGTAATTCACCAGATCCCATACTTAGCAAAAATTTCTTATCTTCGTTCTCTGTTTTCCAAACCCTCGACTACTATTTATCGTGAGCTTCTTCGGTAGATTCCCATCGATTCCGGCCACCGTTTTTCACGTTTGAGGTAGCGTTGGACTCCTCTTGGAAAGCTCTTTCACCCTATACCTGTTTCAGAGGCTAGTGCTCGCTGGGGATAGATCGCGAAGCTACTGCTCTTGGCCATGAGTTGTGCGTGCAGGTAGTTTTCGAGTTTAGTTGTTCAGATCTCGTTTCCTAGCTGTGATTTAGCTCCCTGTTAAGTTGTATTAGGGTGGTGTTTGCTGCTTGAGCGTGGGACTCCCAGCCGTGAGCTTTATGTGTGTTGGACGTGAGTTTTGGGTTGATGATTCCCTGTATCTTGCGTGTGTTGTACAGGTTGGAATCAGATTTCTCGGGATCCCTTCGTGGTAGTTGTGCTCAGAATTAAGGTACGGATTTGAGCTTGTCATAGCTTGGAAATTGGCAGAGATAATGTGCGAGATCTGGCGTGGATATGTGCAGTGATTGATGTGTGTTGTTTGGTGTATGCGGCGCATGGTTGCTGCCTGTTGTTTATTGCATACACTCGTTATCATTGTGCATTCAGATCTCTTTTATTTATGTGCCTTGTACTGCCCGAATTGTATGTGCTAAAGTGCAGAATTGTGGGCGGAGTGGGTAGCTCCCACACCTCACGTGCTTTCTACCTGCTGGTGCGAATGGCCACCATGAGCGGAGTGAGTAGCTCTCGCACCTTATGGGTTGGGTGACCGCAGGTTGAGTATTTATATGAGCGGAGTGAGTAGCTCCCACACCTCATCTCATGGAACTTGTTTTCGGTTGTTGAGCAGCTGCTGAAATTCTTTGGCTCCCGCCGTGCGGTAGTAGTCTCGATTGCACGCATAGTATTTGCATTTTATCTTATGCTTTTCTTTAGCTATTTTTTTTGCTCTCCGTACTGGGGTTTGACCCCATGTCCCTCCGGGGCTTGGTTTGTTTTGTTGCCTGTGTTGTTTTTCAGGTAGTGTAGCTGGGCGTGGATTTGACCCAGCTGGTGGAGCCTCGGGAGGTGGATAGAGTATCCAGACGCATATAGCATATATATTATGTATCAGTCCAGTCAGCCAGGGGGATGCCCTGCGCTTTGTTGATGTATCTGTTCATTGGAGTCTTATACTTGTTTTATGCTATATTGTTATTGTTGTTGTAATTTTGTAAACTGGGATACTATTTTGAGTATTGCGTTATTTTAAATTATATATTTTAAACCGTCGGGCCTAAAAGCGAAAACTTTACCCACTTTTTGATAAGCTTCCGCATGTGTTTGAGTTTTCACTCTGTTGTGAGCACGAGGCCTGACAGAAGATCTCTCTCGCTCTCTTTACCTTGCTGTTACGCTGCCATTTTTACGAGCTATTCTCATATTGTAGCATTTTCAAAAAGCTCAAAAACTCGAAGAAAAACAACCGCTGATATTCATAGAAATACCTTCGAGTCATCCTCTGATTCACATTAGCTGAATCGATTTGCTTGTAAAAGAAATCAGAGGATTTACAGTCTCATAGCATTGTATTCATTGTTATATCATTTGAGTCTGTAACGAACGTGCTCCTTAAAGCCGTTCGAAAAATTTCATTCACTTGTAAAACCAGCAGCTGCGTCTGTGCTTTAGATTGTGGTGTTGCTAGGAGTTCACTTTGAGAGAGGCTCAGTGACTGGGTGTTTTGCAGAAGGCCTGTAATCCATCAAATCTTCTAGCGGAACCTTCCTGAAAAGGAAGAAGGGGAGACGTAGGATATTTATATCCGAACTTCCAGAAACAAACTCTTGACCCTGATCTTTTATTTAACGCATCTACTTATCGTTTTACTGTTCACTGGTCCATTGGCTTATTTCCGCACAATATTTGTTAGCCAAGAGATCAGCTGCTAAACTGAGATACCTTAAATCTGGTAACTCTGATTTAAGTTAAGCAAGGCGCTTGTAAAATTGTTTTAAGGGTTTCGAAAATTTTTCGTTGATTCCCTCGGGTTTGGGTGTCACACTTGGTATCAGAGCATGGTCCTGAGATAAACACACACTTCCCAGTCTGGAGTAGTTCTCACCGTCTGCATCTCCTGATCTGTGAGTTTTATTGTCATGTTAAGAGTCATTTCTCTTTTGAGTTCTGATGTTATTTTGTGGTGGATTGTGGGCGATAGATTAAGATGTCAGGTAGAGGAAGAGGTAGAAGAAGCACTTCTGACGAAGAACCCCGCACAGTACTGATCGTATTACCCAATTTTTCGAACTGCTAGTAGAACAGTCAAGTAGAATCAGTGTCCAATCTTCTAACAGCAGGGTACCCAATCATGATGATCCCCAGGAGAAATTTCGAAGACAGAAACCAAAGGAGTTTAGTGGTACAACGGATCCGCTTGTTGATGAGAGCTGGATCAAGTCCATGGAAGTTATTTTTGAATACCTTCAGATTCCATATCTGGATAGGCCTACGTGCACTATCTACATGTTAAGAGACTATGCAATGATCTGGTGGGAGGGACAAAGCTGTCAGTGGATTTGGCAACCCTCTCATGGGACGAGTTTAAACGAGTGTTCTTTGAGCAGTATTTCACAGCAGACAAGAGGTCTGAGCTGAAGCGGGAGTTCCTGACTTTGAAACAAGGGAGCATGACAGTGTAGGATTATATCCAAAAGTTTGAGAGAGGCTGCTCTTTTGTGCCTCTTATTGTAAGAGATTCCGAGGAGAAGTTGAGTCATTTTGTGGAAGGACTGAAGCCTACATTCAAGCTGAATGTCGGGCTAGCAGGGCCCAAAACTTACAGGGAAGCAGTGGACAAGGCCCTGCGAGTTGAAAGGGATTGGAAAGATGTTGAAGAGGAGAGACAGCAGAAGAGGCAGCCCTTTCAACAAGTAGATCAGAGGTCATTCAAGAAGCAGAACAAGAACCAGCAACGGCCACAAGAACATAAACCAATACCATCCCAACATCTCAGTGCAATTTCATCCGGAAGCAACAAGCCAGTTTGCCTAAGTGCCAAAAGAATCACTCATGACAGTGTAGAGCTGGCCAGATCGGCTGTTACAAGTGTGGTGCTCAAGGCCACATTCTAGGTACTGCCCGAAGTCGAAGCAGCTGGTGCCTAGCCGAGCGTATGTGATGACAGCTGACCAAGCCAACCCCGATTCTACTATAACTACGGGTAAGATTTGGGTTGCTGGTATGCCTTCAATTGTCCTGTTAGATTCGGGTGCAACCCATTCCTTTATAGCTAAAGATTTTGCTAGGAATTTACCTTGCAAATTATAACATTTGTCCCTAGGCTATTGTGTGGCTGTATCTTCAGGAGAAGAGCTGGTATCTCGTAGTATATATCTTGACTTAGAGCTCGAGTTTCAAGGACATTTAGTTACCGCCAATTTAATTGTTCTACCTATGCCTGAATTTGATTTGATTTTGGGAATAGACTGATTATCTAAGTATGTGGTAGTAATAGATTTTAAGCTCAGGACAGTAACTGTCAAGTCACCCAAAGGACCCCAGTTTTCTTTTGAAACTAACCAGCTTAGACTAATTCCTCGCGTTATTTCAGCCTTGCAAGCCCATCGTTACTAGAGGAAAGGTGGAGTAGGATTTTTAGCAAGTTTATCTCCCCTAACTATTTCTAGTAAGCCCGAGATGGATGGTGTGGAGATGGTGAATGAATTTCCAGAAGTTTTTCCAGATGACATTAGTGGACTACCTCCAGACAGAGAGCTAGAATTTGCTATCGATTTAGTACCTGGATCAGCTACTATTTCCAGACCGCCCTATAGGCTTGCTCCCATAGAGATGAAAGAGCTGAAAGAACAAATTCAAGATTTGTTGGATAAGGGATTCATACGACACAGTATATCACCTTGGGGAGCCCCTGTTTTGTTCGTTAAGAATAAAGATGGAAGCTTAAGATTGTGTATAGATTACCGCGAGTTGAATAAGCTTACCATTAAGAATAAGTACCCCCTGCCTAGGATTGAGGAATTGTTCGATCAGTTGAAGGGAGCAGCAGTGTTTTCGAAGATAGATTTGCGATCTAGATACCATCAGCTTAAGATCAAAGAGGCCGATATCTACAAGACAGCTTTCAGGATGCGCTATGGCCATTATGAGTTTTTAGTCATGCTTTTTGGATTGACCAACGCTCCATCTGTTTTTATGGATATGATGAATAGAGTTTTCCAGCCATTTTGGATCAGTTTGTTATCGTATTTATAGATGATATTCTAGTGTATTCCAAAACCAGCTCAGAGCACGCCAATCAGCTTAGGATAGTGCTACAAGTTTTGAAGGACAAGCGACTGTTTGCTAAGTTTAGCAAGTGTGAGTTTTGGCTGGAGAAGGTTGCATTTCTAGGTCACATTATTTCTAAGGATGGATTGGAAGTCGACCCAGCTAAGGTTGAAGCTGTGCGAGACTGGCCTGTGCCCCGATCTGTATCAGAGGTGAGGAGCTTTTTGGGACTTGCTGGATACTACAGATGATTAATTCAAGGGTTCTCGAAAACAGCGGTTCCATTGACTTTGCTGACTTGGAAACAATTTAAGTTTGAATGAACCCCTAGTTGTCAGCAGATTTTTGAGAAGTTGAAGCAAGCGTTGATAGAAGCTCAAGTGCTAACCATGCCTTCTGGGCAAGGGAATTTTTTTATCTACACAGATGCTTCCAAGCTGGTTTTAGGTGCTGTTTTGATGTAGGATCGTAGGGTAATAACATATGCTTCCAGACAGCTGAAGAATCGCGAAAAAAATTATCTTACGCATGACCTGGAGTTAGCGGCAGTGGTTTTTGCCCTGAAGATCTGGAGTTAAGTTTGAATGAACCCCTAGTTGTCAGCAGATTTTTGAGAAGTTGAAGCAAGCGTTGATAGAAGCTCAAGTGCTAACCATGCCTTCTGGGCAAGGGAATTTTTTTATCTACACAGATGCTTCCAAGCTGGTTTTAGGTGCTGTTTTGATGTAGGATCGTAGGGTAATAACATATGCTTCCAGACAGCTGAAGAATCGCGAAAAAAATTATCTTACGCATGACCTGGAGTTAGCGGCAGTGGTTTTTGCCCTGAAGATCTGGAGGCATTATCTGTATGGTGAGAGGTGCGAGATATATACGGACCATAAGAGTTTAAAGTACTTCTTCACATAGAAAGAGTTGAACATGAGACAGAGGAGGTGTGCACCCCAAAATTCATAGGACCACAATTGTTAGACTTTTCATTCCAAGGGCTATTTTGATATTTGAACGTTCAGATATCAGTTGAAGCTAGTTCCAGTAATCTATGCTGATTTCTTTCTTTTGTTCCAGCTTATAAGCACGGCCAGATGGGCTCTAGAAGGATTTTGCCCCAAGCACAATCCCGAGCTGGAGCAGTTTTCTTTTAAATAAAATGATTTCGGATGGGAGATGTGTCTTTATAAAAATGGTGTAGCAAATTTACAAATTAAATAGTGTAGTTGGGAGTTTTTATCAATTTTTCAAGGATTTTGTATGATAACCATTCCTAATCATTGTACCTTTCACCTACTACAAATCTTACTCCCATATATGGTGTTACGTGAGTTTTAGAGCTCATTTTGGCTACAAGAAAATCTTTCATTTCTCTTTCAAAAAAACAGAAGCTCACAGAGTGTGCTTGGGAAGATTTCCAGCCAAGGCCATCTGCTCGTGCGATTCTCAGTTCAGGCAAGTAAAATTGATTCTTGCTACTTCTGGAAAACATATATGTTTTGTTGTTTTCTGTTGTGTGCTATCCTGATGCATGTTTCAGTTCAGCCACTTCATGTTCATGTTTAAGTGATGGATTCATTGCTGTGATGTTTTAGTTTTGAGGAAACTCACCAGTTATCTTTTAGCAAAAGCAGTTGTGTTTTTAAAGTACTGAGTTGTACAGATTCAAGATACGATAAGCGAAAGAGAAGTTCTGTTTTCTGGTGTGCCATAAAAGTTATGGACATCGACTCTGAACAGATAGGTGGTGTTGGTTTGATCGGGACTATGTTCTGGTCTAATAAGCTGAGCTAATTTGTTTAGGGACTGTCTGAGCTGGTTGCAGTACCTTCATTTCTAAGCAGATCTGGCCTATTTTTCCTTCCAGACCGTGTGATTCGTTGCTAAACTGATTGGGTTTCTCAAAGCTGAGTGATCTTCCAAGATGAAATTCTTGCTCCGAAGCTTATGTTACTATTTTACTACGAGAAAGCTGTTTTCTTTGACCCAAATCTGTTTTACTACGCGTAAGCTGTTTTTCGTAGAACCAGATCTGTTTTTCCTATTCGTAAGCTACTTTATTTAGCCAAAGCTGTTCTTCACGCCTGTGATCTATTTTCACACCCGAGATCTGTTTTATGTAGCCAAAGCTGTTCTTTATGCTTGTGATCTTTTTTCCTTAACCAAAGCTGTTTTGCGTTCATAAGGTTCTCTTCCGAGCTGGTTTCTGCTATCATCAGCTCGTAGCCCAGCTGTACACTCAGTAAAGTTGTTTTTAAAGACAAAATGAGTTTCATAGCAGTGAATCAACCAGTTTTCAGTGATCGATCATAGATCAAGAGCAGTGCTTAATAGCTATTTTCAATTAGAGGAAGTAAAGATTCAGTTTTAAGGACTTATGGCATAGAGGACCCGGTCAATCAGGAAGGGACATGATTATGATATGGCTATAATCCCTTCACAGAAGGGACCAGGATTATGGAATTACTGTAATCCCTTCACAGAGAGTTACTGAATTCAGATAACATGCTTCATGCACCAGGACCACCAACGAGCCTCTAGACCATAAGTCACTCAGTATATAAGCGATTCGGATATGATGTTTCGATCTGTCTTTTTAGTAGAAAGATTTCAGTACAGATGAATTCCTTTAATTATGTATTATGATTCATTTGTGTCTGTATTATATGATCTTGTTATCCTCAGTTGAGCCCCTAGGCTCACTAGTTTTCCTGATGCAGGTGAGGCAGATCAAGGGCATGCTGGTGGCGTGAGCTAAACATATTTGGGGGTTGCGTGTGTTTGTCAAAGGCCAGTGTTTCCACGAAGCCAGTGCTGTTGTTGTTTTTGATCTTTTGTCAAAACTGTATTAAGATATATTTACAGCAATAGAGAATTCATATAGAGTTCCAATAGTTGTAATATCATTTTGTAATCGAAATCTGAAGTTCTTTCATTCCAAAGTTGTTTCCGCTATATTAATTTTGGCGCCATCAAATTGTGTATCAGTTTTGTAAAGGAATACAGCTTACAACATTTCACATTTAGTACTTATATTCTTTTCGAATTATCCATTTCGTTGATTCCCATGGGTTTGGGCATCACAACTTGGTATCAGAGCATGGTTCTGAGATAAACACACATTTCCCAGTCTGGAGTAGTTCTCGCCGTCTGCATCTCCTGATCTGTGAGTTTATTTTTTATGTTAAGAGTCTTTATCCTATGAGTTCTGATGTTCTTTTGTGGTGGATTGCGGACTATAGATTAAGATGTCAAGTAGATGAACAGGTAGAAGAATCACCCCTGTAGAAGAACCCAGTCCATACAGAAATGCTCGTATTACCCAACTCTTAGAACTGTTAGTAGAACTGTCCGGCAGAGGCAATCACCAATATTCTATCAGCAGGGGACCAAATCATGATGATTCCCAAGAGAAATTTCAAAGACAGAAACCAAAGGAGTTTAGTGTTACAACAGATCCGCTTGTTGCTGAGAGCTGGTCAAGTCTATGGAAGTTATTTTTGAATACCTTAAGATTCCAGATCTGGATAGGCCTAGGTTCACTATCTACATGCTGAGGGACGATGCAATGATCTGGTGGGAAGGAGAAAAGCTGTCAGTAGATTTGGCAAATCTCTCATGGGATGAGTTTAAATGAGTGTTCTTTGAACAGTATTTCACAGCAGACAAGAGGTCTGAGCTGAAGCGGGAGTTCCTGACAAACAATGGAGCATGACAGGATAGGAATATATCCAAAAGTTTGAGAGAGGTTGCTATTTTGTGCCTTTTATTGGAAGATATCCCGAGAAGAAGTTGAGTCATTTTGTGGAAGGACTGAAGCCTACATTCAAGCTGAATGTTAGGCTAGCAGAGCCCAGAACTGACAGAGAAGCAGTAGGCAAGGCCCTGCGAGTTGAGAGGGATTGGTAAGACGTTGAACAGGAGAGACAGAAAAAAAGGCAGTCCTTTCAACGAGTAGATTAGAGGCCATTTAAGAAGAAAAACAAGAACCAGTAGCAACCTCAAGAACAGAAACCTATACCAGCCCAACCTCTTAGTGCAATTACAGTTAGAGACAACAAGCTAGTTTGCCCCAAGTGCCAAAAGAATCACCCGGGACTTGCTGCATATTACAGGCGATTTATTCAAGGGTTCTCAAAGACAGCGGTTCCATTGACTTTGTTGACTAGGAAACAAGTTAAGTTTGAATGGACCCCTAGTTGTCAGCAGAGTTTTGAGAAGTTGAAGCAAGCATTGATAGAAGCTCCAGTGCTAACCATGCCTTCTGAGCAAGGTAATTTTGTTATCTATACAGATGCTTCCAAGTTGGGTTTAGGTACTGTACTGATGCAGGATCGTAGGATAATAGCATATGCTTCCAGACAGCCGAAGAATCATGAAAGGAACTATCCTACGCATGATCTAGATTTAGCAGCAATGGTTTTAGCCCTGAAGATTTGGAGACATTATCTGTATGAGGATAAGTGTGAGATATTCACAGACCATAAGAGTTTAAAGTACTTCTTCACCCAGAAGGAATTACATGAGACAGAGGAGGTGGTTAGAGCTGGTCAAATATTACTATTGTACCATTAGCTACCACTCAGGAAAAGCCAACATGGTGGCAAATGCTCTTAGAAGGAAATCGATAGGATTGACCCAGATCAGAGTTCATAGGCCTTAGCATATGAGATTGAGAATTTTGGGCTAGAGCTGATTCCTCATCACAGTACTGTAGCCCTATCTGTTCTCACCATCCACTCTTCGTTGTTAGACCAGATTAGAGAAGGTCAGCTGAGGGATGAACAGCTGAAGAAGTGGGTGAAACAAGATGAAGAGAAATGGGGAAATCTCTATACCACAGCTGGAGATTGTTAGATATCAAGGTAGACTACGGGTTCCTAGCGTGGGCAACTTGAGATCTGATCTGATGACAGAAGCTCATACAACCCCGTACTCAGTGCACCCAGGGAGTACCAAAATGTATAAAGATCTTCAGAAGATGTACTGATGGCCAGGCATGAAACACGATATTGCTAAATTTGTTTCTGAATGCCTAACCTGCCAACTGGTCAAAGCAGAGCATCAAAGACCAGCTGAGATGCTAAAACCCCTGCCGATACCAGAATGGAAGTGGGAGAGTATTGCAATGGATTTTGTAGTTGGTTTACCCAGAACTGTTCAAGGATACAATTCAATTTGGGTTATAGTAGATCGATTCACCAAATCTGCTCACTTCTTACCAGTCAAGACAAATTTTGATGTGAGCAAATACACTGAGCTGTATATAAGAGAAATAGTAAGACTTCAAGGTATCCCAGTCTTGATTGTATCTGATAGAGATCCAAGATTTACGTCAGCTTTTTGAAAAAGTCTGCACAGAGCTTTGGGTACTAAGTTGACCTTTAGCACAGCCTTTCACCCCCAGATAGATGATCAATTAGAAAGGGTGATTTAGATACTAGAAAATCTACTCAGAGCTTGTATCATAGATTTTTCAGAGAGCTGGGATTTGAAGCTACTTTGGTAGAATTCACATACAACAATAGCTTCCAAGCATCAATTCAGATGGCCCCTTATGAAGCTCTCTATGGAAGAAAATGCAGGACACCCATTCATTGGGATGAGATAAGAGAGCGAACTGGTTTGAGACCAGATATAGTAGAACATACCGCTGAAGTTATTAAGAAAGTAAGAGATTGATTGAGAACAACTCAGAGCAAATGCAGGACACCCATTCATTGGGATGAGATAGGAGAGCGAACTGGTTTGAGACCAGATATAGTAGAACATACCGCTGAAGTTATTAAGAAAGTAAGAGATTGATTGAGAACAACTCAGAGCAGGCAAAAGAGCTATGTTGATAACAGACGCCGTGAACTGAGTTTTGAAGCTGGAGATCATGTATTCCTAAAGGTAGCACCGATGAAAGGTGTAATGAGATTTGGGAAAAGGTAAGCTCAGCCCAAGGTTCATTGGTCCATACGAGATTTTGGACAAAGTAGGAATGCTGGCTTACAGACTAGCATTGCCCCCACATCTGTCCTCGGTGCATAATGTTTTTCATGTATCAACTTTGAGGAAATACATTCCCCACCCATCGCATGTTTTGAGTTATGAACCAATCCAGCATGCACCAGATCTGAGTTATGAAGAAAGACCAGAGAGGATCCTTCATAGAGAGAATAGGAAATTAATAAATTGTAGCATCCTGATGGTTAAAGTTCAGTGGTCTAACCAATCAGAAAGGGAAGCAATTTTGGAGACAGAAGAGGATATACGTAGTCTCTACCCAGAGATGTTTGGTAAGAAAATTTCGAGGACGAAATTTCAGTAAGGAGGGTAGAGTTGTAGCGCCCCGCCCCAAAATCCATAGGACCACAATTGTTAGGCTTTTTATTCCAAGGGCTGTTTTGATATTCGAACGTTCAGATTTCAGTTCAAGCTAGTTCAAGTAATCTAAGCTGATTTCTTTCTTTTCTTCCAGCTTAGATGCACGGCCAGATGGGCTCTATAAGGATTTCGCCCCAAGCACAATCCCGAGAAGGACCAGTTTTCTTTTAAATAAAATGATTTCAGATGGGAGATGTGTCTTTATAAAAATGGTGTAGCAAATTTACAAATTAAAATAGTAGTTGGGAGTTTTTAACAATTTTGCAAGGAGTTGGTATGATAACCATGCCTAATCATTGTACCTTTCACCTGCTACAAATCTTACTCCCATGTATGGTTTTACGTGAGTTTTAGAGCTCA
This sequence comes from Dorcoceras hygrometricum, assembly GCA_001598015.1. Classification (NCBI taxonomy): domain Eukaryota; kingdom Viridiplantae; phylum Streptophyta; class Magnoliopsida; order Lamiales; family Gesneriaceae; genus Dorcoceras; species Dorcoceras hygrometricum. Next base: position 57,608 of record KQ994490.1, read on the forward strand.
TTTTGGTTACAAGAAAATCTTTCATTTCTCTTTCAAAAAAACCAGAAGCTCGCAGAGTGTGCTTGAGAAGATTCCCAGCCAAGGCCATCTGCTCGTGCGATTCTCAGTTCAGGCAAATAAATTGATTCTTGTTGCTTCTGGAAAACATATATGTTTTGTTTTTTTCTATTGTGTGCTATCCTGATGCATGTTTCAGTTCAGCCAGTTCATGTTCATGTTTAAATGGATTCACTGCTGTGATGTTTTAGTTTTGAGGAAACTCACCAGTTATCTTTTAGCAAAAACAGTTGTGTTTTTAAAGTACTGAGTTGTACAGATTCAAGCTACGATAAGATAAAGAGAAGTTCTGTTTTCTGGTGTGCTGTAAAAGTTATGGACATCGACTCTGAACAGATAGGCGGTGTTGGTTTGATCGGGACTATGTTATGGTCGAATAAGCTGATATAGTTTGTTTAGGGACTGTCTGAGCTGGTTGCAGTACCTTCGTTTCTAAGCAGATCTGGCCTATTTTTCCTTGACCAGACCACGTGATTCGTTGCTAAACTGATTGGGTTTCTCAAAGCTGAGTGACCTTCCAAGCTGAAATTCTTGCTCCGAAGCTTATGTTACTATTTTACTACGCGTAAGCTATTTTCTTTGAACCAAATCTGTTTTACTATGCGTAAGCTGTTTTCCGTAGAACCAGATCTATTTTTCCTATTCGTAAGCTAATTTATTTAGCCAAAGCTGTTCTTCACGCCTGTGATCTGTTTTCACACCCGAGATCTGTTTCATGTAGCCAAAGCTGTTCTTTATGCTTGTGATCTGTTTTCCTTAACCAAAGCTGTTTTGCGTTCTTAAGCTGTTTTCTCTTACGAGCTGGTTTCTGCTATCATCAGCTCATAGCCCACTGATTTCTGCTGCTTCGTTATTGCTGCTGTATTAGCCGTAGGACTTGCTAATACCTAATGCAGTAAACCAGATACCCACTACAAGCCAAGGGCTATTTTGCCGAGTTCCTTAGAGAGAGTTGTCTCGCGCCCCTAGGTATTCTCTACCTACCCACCTGTGTCGGTTTCGGGTACAGCTGTACACTCAGTAAAGTTGTTTTTAAAGACAAAATGAGTTTCATAGCAGTGAATCAACCAGTTTTCAGTGATCGATCTTCGATCAAGAGCAATGTTTAATAGCTATTTTCAATTAAGGGAAGTAAAGTTTCAGTTTTAAGGACTTATGGCATAGAGGACCTGGTCAATCAGGAAGGGACAGGATTATGATATGGCTATAATCCCTTCACAGAATGGACCATGATTATGGATTACTGTAATCCCTTCATAGAGAGTTACTGAATTCAGATAACATTCTTCATGCACCAGGAGCACTAGAGAGCCTCTAGACCATAAGTCACTCAGTATATAAGCGATTCAGAGATGTTCAGATCTGTCTTTTCAGTAGCAAGATTTCAGTACAGATGAATTCCTTTAATTATGTATTATGATTCAGTTGTGCCTACATTATATGATCTTGTTATCCTCAGTCTTACTTGTTGAGCCCCTAGGCTCACTAGTTTTCTTGATGCAGGTGAGGCAGATCAGGGGCAGGCGGGTGGCGCGAGCTGAACATGTTTGGGGGTTGGGTGTGTTTGTCAAAGGCCAGTGTTTCCGTGAAGCCAGTGCTGTTGTTGTTTTTGATCTTTTGTCAAAACTGTATTAAGATTCATTACAACTATAGAGAATTCATATAGAGTTCCAATAGTTGTAATATCATTTTGTAATCGAAATTTGAAGTTCTTTCATTCCAAAGTTGTTTCCGCTATATTACTTTTGGCGCCATCGAATTGTGTACCAGTTTTGTAAGGGAATACAGCTTACAACATTTCGCATTTAGTCCTTCTATTCTTTCCGAATTATTCATTTACTCCATTCCATTGATTCCCATGGGTTTGGACGTCACAGAGCTGGTCAAAGATTATGATTGCACCATTAGCTACCACCCGGGAAAGCCAATGTAGTGGCAGATGCTCTCAGCATGAAATCTATAAGATTAACCCAGCTCACAGCTAAGAGGCCCTTAGCAAACGAGATTGAGAATTTTGGGCTAGAGCTGGTGCCCCAAAGCAGTACTACAACCCTGGCTGTCCTTACCGTCCAATCATCATTGACAGATCAGATTAGAGAGGGTCAGTTGAGGGACGAACAACTGAGTAAGTGGGTGAAACGATATGGTGAGAGAGGAGGAAATCTCTACACCTCTGTTGGTGGACTTATCAGATATCAAGGTAGAATATGGGTTCCCAGCGTGGACACCTTGAGAATTGATCTGATAACTGAAGCTCATACAGCTCCGTACTCAGTGCATCCAGGGAGTACCAAAATGTATAAGGATCTTCAGAAGTTGTACTGGTGGCCAGGAATGAAACGCGATATTGCAAAATTGTGTTTCGGAGTACCTAACCTGCCAATTGGTCAAAGCAGAGCATCAGAGACCAGCTGGGATTCTGAGACCCCTGTCGATACCAGAATGGAAGTGGGAGAGTATTGCAATGGATTTTGTAGTTGGTTTACCCAGAACTGTCCAAGGATACAATTCATTATGGGTATAGTGGACCGAATCACAAAATCAGCTCACTTCTTACCAGTCAAGACAAGTTACGATGTGAAAAAATATGCCGAGCTGTATATTAAAGAAATAGTAAGACTTCATGGTATCCCAATCTCGATCGTATCTGGCAGAGATCCAAGATTACGTCAGCTTTCTGTAAGAGTCTACACAGATCTTCGGATACTAAGTTGACTTTTAGCACAGCCTTTCACCCCCAGAAAGATGGTTAATCAGAAAGGGTGATTCAGATACTGGAAGACCTACTCAGAACTTGTATCATAGATTTTTCAGAGAGCTGGGATTTGAAGCTACCATTTTTAGAATTCACGTACAACAATAGTTTCCAATCTTCAATTCAGATGGCCTCTTATGAAGCTCTCTACGGCAGAAAGTGCAGGACACGCATTCATTGGGATTAGATAGGAGAGCGAGCTGGTTTTGGACCAGATATTATAGAGAAAACAGCTGAAGCTATTAAAAAGATAAGGGGTCGATTGAGAACAGCTTAGAGCAGGCAAATGAACTATGTTGACAATAGATTCGTGAACTAATTTTGGAAACTGGAGATCATGTGTTCTTAAAGGTAGCTCCAATGAAACGCATAATGAGATTCGGGAAGAAGGTTAAGCTCAGCCCAAGGTTCATTGGTCCATACGAGGTTTCGGACAAAGTAAGAACTCTAGCTTACAGATTAGCATTACCCCCGCAACTGTCTTCAGTTCACAATGTGTTCCATGTTTCAGCTTTGAGGAAATACATTCCCAACCCGTCGCATGTGTTGAGCTATGAACCAATCCAGCTTGCACCGGATCTGAGTTATGAAGAAAGACCAGAGAGGATTCTTCATAGAGAGAATAGGAAGTTAAGAAATCGTAGCATCCCGATGGTTAAGGTGCAGTGGTCAAATCAAACAGAGCGGGAAGCAACTTGGGAGACAGAAGCAGATATGCGTAGTATTTACCCAGAGCTGTTTGGTAAATAAATTTCGAGGACGAAATTTCAGTAAGGAGGGTAGAGTTGTAGCGCCCCAAACTCCTTAGGACCGCAATTTTTAGCCTTTTTAATTTAAGGGTTGTTTAGATATTTGAGCATCCAGATTTCAGCTCAAGCTAGTTTCAGTTAATTAAGCTGATTTCTTTTCTTCCAGTTTAGAAGCACGATCCAGAAGGTTTCGGGAAGGATTTCGGCCCAAGCACAAACCCGAGATGGTTCAGATTTTTTCCTTGTAAATAAAAGTTTTGAATGGGAGATTAGTTTTTATTCAATGTTGCAGAAGTTTAAAAAATTCAAAATAGTAATAGGGGGACTTTTAGCAAATTTTAAAAATCAAAGAGATGGCATGGCCTTCCATGCCTACTCAAGTGCCTTCCAACTACTACCATTCATACTCCCATATATGATTGTTCACGTGAGTTCTAAAGCTCATTTTTGGTTGCAAGAAATCTTTTAGTTCTCTCAAAATATTTAGAAGCTCTCAGAGTGTTCTTGAGGAGATTTCTATCCGAGGCCATCTGTTCGTTGCGATTTCTCAGTTCAGGCAAGTAAAGTTGATTCTTGATGCATCTGGAAAACATATATTGCTTCATAGTTTTCTGTCGTGTTCTTGCCTGATGCATATTTCAGTAATGTTCAGTCATTTCATGTTTATGTATAAGCTATGGATTCAGGGCCTCGATGCTTTAGTTTTGAGGAAACTCACCAGTTATCTTTTAGCAAAAGCAGTTGTGTTTTCAAATGCTGAGTTGTACAGGTTCAAGATAAGATAATCCAAGAGAAGTTTTTGGTTTCTGGTGTGATGTAAAAGTCATGGACATCGACTCTGAATGGATAGGCGGTGCTGGTTTGATCGGGACTATGTTCTGGTCGAATAAGCTGAGCTGGTCTGTTTAGGGACTGTCTGAGTTGGTGCAGTACCTTCGTGTTTTCTAAGCGTATCTGGTCTATTTTCATGACCGGTCTATGTGGTTCGTTTCTAAACTGATATGGTTTCTCAAAACTGAGTGACCTCCCAAAGATAAAACTTTTATTCCGAAGCTTATGTTACTGTACTTCAAGCTTGTGATCTGTTTTCTGTAGCCAAAGATGTTCTTCACGCTTGTGATCTGTTTTCTGTAGCCAAAGCTGTTCTTCACGATTGTGATCTGTTTTCTTTAGCCAAAGGTGTTTTGTGTTCATGATCTATTTTCTCTTCCGAGCTGGTTTCTATTATCATCAGCTCGTAGCCCAGCTGTACAATCAGTAATGTTTTCTTAAAGAAAAAATGAGTTTCATAGCGGTGAACCAACCAGTGTCAATGATCGATCTACGATCAAGAGCTATGTATATTAGTTATTTATTTAACTTAAGGAAGTGAATTTTCAGTTTAAAGACTTATGGCATAAAGGACCCGGTCAACCAGGAAGGGAACCAAGATTATGGTAAAACTATAATACCCCTTCACTAGTGCGATACTGAATTCAGATAAGATGATTGCAAGTACCAGGACCAACAGAGAGCTTCTAGGCCATAAATCACTCCGTTTATACGTGCGATTCGATCTGATGACCAGATCTGGTTTATTAGCAAGTTTTCAGTTTCAGTTAACTCCCTTTAAATTATGTATCATGATCAGTTATGCCTGCATTATGTGATCTTTCTATCCTCAGTTTTACTTGTTGGGCCCCTAGGCTCACTAGTTTTCCTGATGTAGGTGAGGCAGCTCAGGGAAATTCGGGCTGTGCGAGCTGGACCAGTTTGGGCGTGGGTGTGTTATCAAAGGCCAGCGTTTCCGCTATGATCGTTGTTGTTTTTGATATTTTGTAATTTTATTAAGATCCATTACAACAATAGAGAATTCACATAGAATTTAGTTGTTGTAATATCTATTTTGTAAATCGAACATAGCCTTTGGCACTTCGAACTGATTTATTTATGTTACTGTTCCATACGTTGATCTTATTGGAAGGAAATCCAGCTTCCAATTTATTGATATTGTCCTATTATCTTTTTACTTCCATTCGTTGATTTCCTCGGGTTTGGGCGTCACAGGTCCGATCTATGATGAAGCCACAACGATGGACTTGAAACCAATGTTCACTGGTCCTAGGCCTAACCCAAGCCCATTAACATGGTTTAAGCACATGGAAAATCTATAAATAGGGGTCCTGGGGTATTCATTTGAGACACACCAAAAGTTGTTCAACAAACTCTTTCTCCTCCTCTCCCTTCTCCCGCCGCCGCCGCCGCACTTCGCTACGATCGTCCTGGCGAAGAGATATGCTCGCAAATATTCGTTGCGGTTCTAGTGCACTCCAAAGAACGCATTGTAAAACCGGTCGTGGACCAGATTAGGAGCAACCAAAGAAAGGCTATTTCCATTTGATGAATAGTCGGAGCCAGGCACCTAGTAGCCAGACAGGTAACAGTTTAAACACCTGTTGTTCATGTTTATGTATTTAAATTGTTTAAAATATCCAGATCCATTTAATGTATTGACCATTTCAGGGCACAAAATTCTTAAAATTCCGCTGCGCCTATGGAGCGGGATCCGGATCCGGCACCGGGCGCCAACATCTTGGTACCCACTCATGCATTGCACGACATTATCTATTACATGTTTCATTTGATAGTTGTATTATGATTGCTCTTCGTGCTGAGGTTTGACCTCGTTTATTTTCCCTTGGGGCTGCTTTGACCGTGGGTTTGGTCATTGTAAGTTTTTCAGGTAGATCAGTTGGTTTGAGAGATGAGTTAGCTGGTAGAGCCCCGTGGGTGTTGAGCGTACCAGTTATATATATGCTGTATCGAGTCATTGCTAGGGGAAGCCCTGTGTAATTGTTATTTATTGATTTTATTTAGGATTGTATGCATATATTTTTATACGTTGTGGTCGAGGTTTCTTACTTTTGGCTTTTGATTCAAAGTCGATATTTTAAGTATGCGCGTATTTTGAAGATATATTTTCTGTTAAGGCCAAAGAAAAATTTTAACCACTTTTTAAGCTTCCGTATTTAATACATTAATTGGTGCTTATTCTTTTTTTATGAGCACCGGGCTTGATAGTTCACACTGTCAAAGTCAATATCTATATACTTAAATCCCCCGATCTGATCTAAAGTGCCACCGACTAGCTCGGATCCGTTCCTCATAGGTCAGCTTACACTCTAGCTCCTAACAGCTTACGCTCATACAGAAAAATCCCAAGCTGTTCGCTACTACGTTGTTATCTCCAAAACAACTTACAACTGGAAGACTTGCTCCAGGCTCAACGAAGAAGTTAAGATCAGAGCTGATCCACCCTAGATCAGCTCGTGCCTGATCTGGTCTACGCTTTAACCCGATGAATTATCTCAATTAATCCATTAATCATTCAGACCTCACAAAATTCATGACCCAATGCTCTTCAAAATCTGTCAAATCTGATGAGTCTGTTTCCTCAGACCCACTAGGGGGCCCTTCAGCTCAAGACCCTTTTGATTTTTAAGTAAAAAAAAACCAAGTGCAAGACGCACCAATCCTACCAACATTATCTTTTCACAGCACGAGAAGGACAACCTTATCAATAGATGAAAAGAGAATACAACACCTAAAAAACCATGCCATGCAGCCAACTCAAAAAGAAGTAGCTGTCAGGCCTCGTGCTCAAATCAGAGTAAAACCACGCAAAACAAACGGAAGCTACTAAAAAGTGGTTAAAATTTTTGCTTTTGGCCTGACTGAAAAATAACATAATTTATAATACAACAATACTCAAATAATCCCAGTTTCATAAAATCCACAACCACACAAACGGTCAATTACAACAAATGCCCAACGGCTGAATACAACACAAATACTAAAAGACTATCAGTTATATATATACCTAAGCATCACCCGGGACATCCCACCCAAGGTGATACCAGTGCACATAAATATTATACATAACTGATTCACTCTAAACACCTCCTGGGGCACCACCAGCTGGATCATAACCCCGACCAGCTGCATAACCTGGAAAACCTGAACGACAGACAGGCAAACAAACACAACAGCCCCAGAGGGACCTTGGGGTTAAACCCCAGTACGAAGAGCAACTATAAAACAGCAGTGAATAGCAAAGATATAATGCTAATGCTATGCATGATGGACAATGCAGCAGCCGAAGGCTACAACCAAGAAAGGGAGCCAATGAATTCAACAGCTGATAATAGATTCTGCGAAGAAAGGTTAGTGGCCACTGGTGTGTGTACAAGAACACGGGAATTACCCGCTCATCTTTACACCACACCCGAATACCAGATGCATCAACAAATCAACCTGCTGTTGCCCAACCCATGAACTGTGGTAGTTAACCACTCGGCGCATGAGGGCTAACAGACCAGCAGGGAGATGAGAGTGTGGTGTTGCCGCTCGCCCTCGCATCCTGGTAAGAAAAACAGAGCAACAACAAAGCACGGCTACAACAGTTGAAATGGAAATTCTCATGCATATGCAATGCAACAGCTAAATAGCATACAAATAACAAGCAGTGCACACATAGCAGACAACATAATATCCATGCCAATTCCAGCCGTAATACAAGCTCAACATCGTTAACCACTCGGCGCATGAGGGCTAACAGACCAGCAGGGAGATGAGAGTGTGGTGTTGCCGCTCGCCCTCGCATCCTGGTAAGAAAAACAGAGCAACAACAAAGCACGGCTACAACAGTTGAAATGGAAATTCTCATGCATATGCAATGCAACAGCTAAATAGCATACAAATAACAAGCAGTGCACACATAGCAGACAACATAATATCCATGCCAATTCCAGCCGTAATACAAGCTCAACATCCGTACACCAGCTTCTGAGCTATAATTACAACACACAGCTACTACAATCGAATCCGAGCAACACAGATCTGTCACCTGCTATAACAACACAAGCCACTGCTCAAAATCCGAAACGTAAAATAACAGCATCTGGGAGCTACAACTCCACCAGCGCTCATCTAACTTCCTAATTCAACGGAAAGCACTAACAAAGCTTAAAGGTAGCATCTTTACTTACCCAACGTAACTACTGGCATGGCAGGGAACGCTTATGCTAGCAAACTACACAAGGGAGGTATCGTAGCGATCCTGCGATCCTCTTCCAGCTCCTCCAACGCTTTTTAAAGAGGTGTAGAACGAAACGCCTTAGCGAGAGGAGTCCAACGCTACCACTCTCACTCTCGTTGGAGTTGTCTACCACCGGAAATTAGACGGATAAGGTTACTGTGAACAGTAACTAGGGTTCACGACAAGATTTGCTATCGGGAAAAATTTCTAAGTAAGGGATCTATTAAACAATCGAAGACCAAGTCTTCTCTTAAATACACTACTCAAACAGCAGAAAGAACATGACTAGATCCACCGACGAAATCAGTCGTCATAACTAATATTCCCAACCAACAGGAATCTCGCATCAACTTTTGCCTATCGTTAATATAACAACCAGCAGTTGAATCTTTCAAACAACGCTAAAGCTAAACGGCGTCGCACCAAATTAACCAAACGACGTCGTAGAGGAACACGTCACCTTACTACCAACAGCTGATTCACAAACCAAAAGTCACAAAGCATGAGATCTCCCAACAGCTGATGTCTATCATAACCAACAGCTGGTACAAAGCACTTCACTCAAAACACTGTCGTTCCAACTTATCTAAACGACGTAATTTCGCTACCCGCTACGAAACACGCTAACAAAACCAACAACTGGTTCCCGAACACAAAACGTCGTCGCTTCAGTCCCTTAGCGCTCTCTGCTGATCATCACAACTAACATACCAACACTGGATATGCGCTAATACACCAACGACTGAAATATCAACTGCTGAAATCTTAACGAAGTACTACTGCTCCAATTAATTTCTACTACTACTACCGGAACGCTCATCTACAACAAATTTTCCCACGCAACGTCTGATATATTTCCAACTGCTGATTCCAACACTTAGGCAATTTCGATGTCTACACCAAGCACATCGACCAATAGCTGATCCACACCCGACCAACACCTGATTACTAAAACACAGGTCTCACATCTCTCCCCCACTAAAACACGATTTCGTCCTCAAAATAAAACTCGGGCAACAACTGAACTCACAACCAAGAGTTCAAGATAACTGAGCAAACAATTACTGAAATCTAATGCATCACTCACACAAACAGATGCGGCCACTCACGTTTCATCTTCTCTTCCATCTCCCAGGTAGCTTCTTCCTGTTGGGATTGGTCCGGATCCGCACCCCGGCAGGCAGCGGAAGAACAAAAATTTACCGAGATGCGATCAATACGAGTATTCAAAACAGATCTACGTATCAACATACATAGGGTGTTTCAACGAGTTACCTGTCTGGCACTTGTGCCTGGCTCCAACCGGTGTTTCAAGAACCCGGCGCTTCTCGGTTGATTGCGGTAGATTCGTCAATCCGGTCCACGACCAGATCCGAGACTCCTTCGTCAGACTGCACTAGAAGTCCTGACGAGATCAGCACGATCGGATTCTCCACGAAAAACTGGCCGGATTAAATTTCCGGCGACGAACGGCGGCGCACGGCGGGCGGCGGCGGCGGCGGCTTGGAGAAGAGCCTGGCTCCAACCGGTGTTTCAAGAACCCGGCGCTTCTCGGTTGTTTGCGGTAGATTCGTCAATCCGGTCCACGACCAGACTCGAGGCTCCTTCGTCAGACTGCACTAGAAGTCCTGACGAGATCAGCACGATCGGATTCTCCACGTC
>KQ994490.1:92514-118509 GCA_001598015.1 Dorcoceras hygrometricum
CCAGACGTTGCGTTACAAAGATTGATTCAGACGCGACGCAAAGAAGAGTGAAGTCTGGACAGTTGCGAAGAAGAAGTAGAGCGACGTCGTTTCGTTAAGTTGAGACGCTGCGTTTTGGAACCAGCAGCGAGGGGATTCTGAGTAATGCGTTGCGACTGGAGAACCAGCAGGTGGAAGCAATGCTGACGTAACCCTTACGATGTCGTTTGGATTAGTTAAATCCAGCAGATGGGACTTGAAGTTTAGCGATAGCAAAACGATGTCATTTGAATAAGTTGACACGACAACGTTTTGACTTAACGCTAGGGATCTGTCGTGAGCTTGAAAAGAAACAGCTACGGGAATAGTTAAACCAGACGCAGGAAAAACCAGCTGCGGGAATAGTTAAACCCGACGCAGGAAAAACCAGCTGTGGGAATAGTTAAACCAGACGCAGGAAAATCAAACCAGCTGTTGTACGGTCAACCCAGCTTTGACCAACGAAAATTCAGATTTTATCTCGTGAATTCCAACAGTTTCTACACGAATACAGATCAGATTCACGAGCTGTAACGGCCGATTTAGAGGATAAAAGGTCGAATTAGTCACCCAAATCAATGCCTACGTTGATGATTTTGTAACGGGGCACGTAAAGAGGAATTTAAGTCCTTTAATGACGGACGCTCGACTCCCCCTCCTCGCCACCTATAAATACCGATTGTAATCGCAGAACTCTCCACACCGCTTCGAAACTCAGCAAGATAAATCATAAACTCTCACGACAAAGTACTGCGAAAATTCTGGCAGGTTTGTTAGCCAAAGTTCTGTGCAAGCAACGATCCAGCAAGTGCGAGATTTAGGAAGACCAGATTTCAGGCTTCGCCCAGTGCACGTAAAACCAGACTTTGAAATTGGTAAGTGGGCTTTTGCTAAGTAAAATATTCGTTTGATATATGTATATATATATTATTCTGTCGAAAGTTCAGTTTCTTTTTTTTCTCGCCGCCGTGCGCCGCCGCCGCCGCCCAACTTCGCCGGCATTTCGTTCCGGCCTAGTTTTTCGTGGAGAATCCGATCGTGCTGATCTCGTCAGGACTTCTAGTGCAGTCTGACGAAGGAGTCTCGGATCTGGTCGTGGACCGTATTGACGTAACTACCGCAATCAACCGAGAAGCGCCGGGTTCTTGAAACACCGGTTGGAGCCAGGCACAAGTGCCAGCGAGGTAACACGCCTGAAACACCCTATGTATGTTGATACATTGATGATTGAATTTTTCGTATTGATCGCATCCCGGTACTCTATTTTTATTCTTCCGCTGCCTGCCGGGGTGCGGATCCGGACCAATCCCAACAATCTGGTACCCAAAGCTGCTTGTAAACTCTTCCAAAACCTGGAAGTAAACCTCGGATCTTGGTCTGAAACTATTGAAACAGGCACACCGTGCAATCTAAACACAAAATCCACGTACAGTTTCGCCATTTTCTTCAACGAAACGTCATACCATAGGGAATGAATTGCACAAACTTCGACAATCTGTCAATAACAACCCAAATCGCATCGCAACCTCTGCTGGAATGAGGCAAATGCGTCACAAAATCCATCGCTATGTGCTCCCAATTCCATTGGGGCACTTCCAAATTCTGCAACAGACCACCAGGTCTCATTCTTTCAGCTTTAACTTGCTGACAGTTCAAGCAACGAGCAACAAAACTAGCCACGTCGCTCTTCAAACCAGCCCACCAGAAGTGCTGCTTCAACGCATGGTACATCTTCCGTGCACCAGGATGAACACTGTGTCTACAGCAGTGTGATTCTCTAAGAATCTCCTCCCGAAGATGTATCAAGTTGGGCACCACCAACCTACCATGGAAATTCAAACAACCGTCAGACGAAACAGAATAGTCTTCAAGTTGACCAGCCCTGACCTTCAACTTCAACTCAGGGATGGAAGGATCTATCCTTTGAGCCTCTCTAATGCTCGCAACGATCTGTGGTTCAACTTGGAAAGAAGAAACCACCACATAATCCTCAGCCGGGTAAAACCTCCAACCAGTAGTGCTAAGATGCTCGTGATGTTTAGAAACATACAACGATGCAAGCATCTCTCCTTGAGCCTTCCTGCTCAACGCATCAGCCACTACATTAACTTTCCCAGGCTGGTAATTGATCTCACAATCAAAGTCCTTCAACACCTCCATCCACCTACGCTGTCTCATATTCAATTCAGGCTGTGAAAACAAGTACTGCAAACTCTTGTGGTCTGAATACACCACAAACTGCACGCCATACAGATAGTGGCGCCAAATATTCAACGCAAAGACCACAACTGCTAGCTCCAAATCATGAACTGGATAACGAGTCTCGTGCGGTTTCAACTGCCGAGAGGCATACGCAATGATTCGTCCATGCTGCATCAACACACAGCCCAATCCATTGAGCGAAGCATCAGAACACACAACAAAGCCACCTGAACCAGACGGCAAATCCAACACAGGTGCAGTACTCAACTTCTCCTTGAGCAATTGAAAAGCATTCTCGCATTGCTCAGTCCAAACGAACCGCTTGTCCTTCTGAGTCAACTGAGTCATCGGCCTAGCTATACATGAGAAACTCTCTATAAAACGACGGTAATAGCCAGCCAGAACCAAGAAACTACGAACCTCTGATACATTCCTAGGTCGCTCCCAGTTCAAAACAGCATCTACTTTATAGGGATCCACAGAAATGCCATCCGCTGAAATCACATGACCCAAAAACACAACGCGATCCAGCCAAAACTCGCACTTAGAATACTTGGCATACAGCTGCGAGTCTCTCAACGTCTGAAGAACAACTCTCAAATTCTCCTTATGCTCCAAAGTAGTCTTCGAATACACCAAGATATCTTCGATGAATACAATCACAAACTGATCTATAAACTCACGAAAGACCCGTTCATCAAATCCATGAAGACTGCAGGAGCATTAGTCAATCCAAAAGGCATTACCCGAAACTCAAAATGCCCATACATAGTACGAAAAGCAGTCTTCGCAACATCTTGATCTCTAACTCTCAACTGATGGTACCCTGAACGCAGATCGATGTTCGAATATACAGCAGAACCTTGCAACTGGTCAAACAAGTCGTCGATCCTAGGCAACGGGTATTTATTCTTCACGGCAACTTTGTTCAGCTGACGGAAGTCAATGCACATTCTCATTGTGCCATCCTTCTTCTTGACAAACAAGATAGGCGCTCCCCACGGTGACATGCTAGGTCTGATAAAACCTTTCTCCAGCAAGTCATCCAGTTGCACCTTGAGCTCTCTCAATTCAACAGGCGCTAATCGATATGGTGCACGCAAAATCGGAGCTATTCCAGGCACCAACTCAATGCTAAAGTCAATCTCCCTCCTCGGAGGAAAACCAGGAATTTCCTCCGAAAACACATCGGGAAAATGACGCACCCCAGGAACATCGCTGAGCTGCACATGCGAAGAAGAAGATGCATCCAACGCGTAGATCATAAAACCAGCGTTCTCCACCGACAACAAGCTGAACATCTCCATCGCTTAGACTAGCGGAATCTTCGACTGAGAGTCAGCACCGTAGAAATTCCATTTCTCACCAGACTGAGGCCTAAAATGCATGATCCCATGGAAACAATCCACGGAGGCCCTATAACTGGACAACACATCCATTCCTACTATGCAGTCAAAATCCCACAACATCAAACGAAACAAATTCGCCACTAGCACATGCTCGCCAAACCTCAGAACGCCATCTAACAAAACTTCTTGGGAAAACAGGCTAGCACCGCCAGGAGTAGAAACAGACACCACATCACGCAAAGAAAAGGTATGCAGACCATGCTCGACCACAAAATAATCAGAAATAAACGAATGCGATGCGCCAATGTCAAACAACAGTCGTGAAGGAAAATCAAAGACAGAACAGTTACCTGCAATCACTCCGCTCGGCGCGCCCTCCGCTTGCTCCCTCGTAATGGCATTCACTTGAGCATGTTGGGGTCCAGAGAAATGCTGCTGAGACGATTGTCTGAAACGCGATGGACCAGGCAACTAAAACGTACTAAACTGCATCTTTCCAACCCTAGGCTACGGGAACTGAGGGGAACGACCCCTAGACGACACTCCTCGACCCTGAGGTGGGGCTGCGTCTTGCTGCGATCCAGCTGATGGACAGACCCTCGCGAAATGCCCATACTGACCACAGATATTACAAGAGCCCTGCACACCAACGCACTGAGTCGACGAATGCTTGCCTCCACAGAAGCCACAAAACTTTGCCCTAGAACCACTGCTACTAGAGCTGCCAGAACCAGAAGAACCAGAACCAGACTTCTTCTTAAACTGATGGCCACGAGGTCGGAACCTCTGACGGCCAGACTGCTGAGCCAATTGCTGCTGCTGCTGCGGGGGTTGATGAGCTGACTGCGAAGACTAGGAAGACTGCGCTCCTTGAACAGCGGGATGACCACCATGAGCACCCTGAGGTCTAGCACGCGACCTCCGGTTCCGCAAACCTTCCTCGATATCAACAGCGCTATCCACAACCTCTGCATAGCTCTTTGGTTTGCTCGACAAAACCAACGTGTACAAGTCTTCATTCAAACCTTCAAAAACTTGGTCCTCTTGGCCCTCTCTCGGCCAGCTACATGCGGAACATACGCCAACAGAGAAGAAAACCTACGGGCATACACGAACCGACATCGTACATTGCTCCAAGTGGTCGAACTCCCGCTCACGGGCGTTCACATACGACTCCGGAACGTACTCCTGCCGAAAGGCAACGCAAAAGCTATCCCAAGTAATCTCCACACCTGTTTCCTCTAGCGTCCTTGAAGCGCCATGCCACCAACGCTCCACGCTCTTCCTCAACTGGAAGGTCGCCAAACTCAACCGAAGCACATCATCATACTGAACACGATCAAACAAACCAGTGATGTGCTGTAACCAAAAATCCGCATCCTCGCTAGACTCGTCACCGTTAAAGATCTGGGAACTCATCCGTTGGAACCTAGCCATCACAATCTCCATGCTTTCCACACGGGTTTCTAAGTTGTCAACTTCATCCGCTTCATGTCTACCACGACCACGATAAGGGAAACTACGCTGATCCTCGTTCTGATCTCCAGACTCGTCCTGAAACTGCCCTCTAACTCTACCCCTACGTCTAGGCGGAATCTCTACGAAGGCACTAAATAGGATAAGAAAACACAGAATAGAAACAGCATAGAAATCACAGTTCACAACAATATGCAACACATAAGTCACATAGTCACGCACAAGCAACACACAAAAATGTGCCTAGACTCAAGTGCGATCCAAGAAATTGAGCTTATCCCAGCTTAAGCTCTGATACCAAAAATGTCAGGCCTCGTTCTCACATCAGAGTAAAACCACGCAAAACAAACGGAAGCTACTAAAAAGTGGTTAAATTTATTTTTTTGCTTTTGGCCTGACTGAAAAATAACATAATTTAAAATACAACACTACTCAAGTAATCCCAGTTTTATAAAATTCACAACCACACAAACGGTCAATTACAACAAATGCCCAACGGCTGAATACAACACAAATACTAAAAGATTATCAGTTATATATATACCTAAGCATCACCCCGGACATCCCACCCAAGGTGATATCAGTGCACATAAATATTATACATAATTGGGACACTCTAAACACCTCCTGGGGCACCACCAGCTGGATCATAACCCCGACCAGCTGCGTAACCTGGAAAATCTGAACGACAGACAGGCAAACAAACACAACAGCCCCAGAGGGACCTTGGGGTTAAACCCCAGTACGGAGAGCAACTATAAAACAGCAGTGAATAGAAAAGATATAATGCTAATGCTATGCATGTTGGGCAATGCAGCAGCCAAAGGCTACAACCAAGAAAGGGAGCCAATGAATTCGACAGCTGATAATAGATTCTACGAAGAAAGGTTAGTGGCCACTGGTGTGTGTACAATCACACGGGAATTACCCGCTCATCTTTACACAACACCCGAATACCAGATGCATCAACAAATCAACCTGCTGTTGCCCAACCCATGAACTGTGGTAGTTAACCACTCGGCGCATGAGTTCTAACAGACCAGCAGGGAGATGAGAGTGCGGTATTACCGCTCGCCCTCGCATCCTGGTAAGAAAAACAGAGCAACAACAAAGCACGGCTACAACAGTTGAAATGGAAATGCTCATGCATATGCAATGCAACAGCTAAACAGCATACAAATAACAAGCAGTGCACATAGCAGACAACATAATATCCATGCCAATTCCAGCCAAAATACAAGCTCAAAATCCGTACCTCACCAGCTTCTGAGCTATAATTACAACACACAGCTGCTACAATCGAATCCGAGCAACACAGATCTGTCACCTGCTATAACAACACAAGCCACTGCTCAAAATCCGAAACGTAAAATAACAGCATCTGGGAGCTACAACTCCACCAGCGCTCATCTAACTTCCTAATTCAACGGAAATCTCTAACAAAGCTTAAAGGTAGCATCTTTACTTACCCCAACGAAACTACTGGCACGGCAGGGAACTATTATGCTAGCAAACTACACAAGTGAGGTATCGTAGCGATCCTGCGATCCTCTTCCAGCTCCTCCCACGCTTTCTAAAGAGGTATAGAACGAAATGCCTTAGCTAGAGGAGTCCAAGCTACCACTCTCACTCCATCGGAGTTGTCTACCACCGGAAATTAGGACGGATAAGGTTACTGTGAACAGTAACTAGGGTTCGCGACAAGATTTGTTATCGGGAAAAATTTCTAAGTATGGGATCTATTAAACAA
This sequence comes from Dorcoceras hygrometricum, assembly GCA_001598015.1. NCBI lineage: Eukaryota > Viridiplantae > Streptophyta > Magnoliopsida > Lamiales > Gesneriaceae > Dorcoceras > Dorcoceras hygrometricum. The sequence continues at coordinate 99,310 of KQ994490.1, forward strand.
TCGAAGACCAAGTCTTCTCTTAAATACACTACTCAAACAGCAGAAAGAATAGGACTAGATCCACCGACAAAATCATTCGTCACAACTAATATGCCCAACCAACAGGAATCTCGCATCAGCTTTTGCCTATCGTTAATATAACAACCAGCAGTTGAATCTTTCAAACAACGCTAAAGCTAAACGGCGTCGCACCAACTTAACCAAACGACATCGCAGAGGAACACGTCACCTTACTACCAACAACTAATTCACAAACCAGCGGTCACAAAGCATGAGATCTCCCAACAGCTGATGTCTATCATAACCAACAGCTGGTAAAAAGCACTTCACTCAAAACACTGTCGTTCCAACTTATCTAAACGACATAGTTTTGCTACCCGCTATGAAACCCGCTAACAAAACCAACAACTGGTTCCCGAACACAAAACGTCGTCACTTCAGTCCCTTAGCGCTCTCTGCTGATCATCACAACTAACATACCAACAGCTGATCACTCGCAACAGCTGGATATGCGCTAATACACCAACTACTGAAATATCAACTGCTGAAATCTTAACGAAGTACTACTGCTCCAATTAATTTCTACTGCTACTACCGGAACGCTCATCTACAACAAATGTTCCCACGCAACGTCTGATATCTTTCCAACTGCTGATTCCAACACTTAGGCAATTTCGATGTCTACGCCAAGCACATCGACCAACAGCTGATCCACACCCGACCAACACCTTATTACTAAAACACAGGTCTCACAGTAGCCGACAAATCTCAAAAGAAAAAGATTATTTTCGAACAACATATTTTCAAATCATGTGAAAAATAAAAGTATCAAAGGCTCAACAACAAACAACAAAAGCAAAGTGAAGACAACTCAAAAGCAAAGATTCCCAATCAAATAAAATTGTGTTCAAATTAAAAATTCAAATATATTATGTTTTCTATTTATATCATTGTATTCCTTCAAGTAAGGGAGAGCGAATTTAGGTTACCATATTTGAGTTCACATATGTTATCATCTACTTTATTCATCTGCTCAGTTGTAAGATTTCATAGCTTTAATAAAATTTCATATTCCAATTTAAATTCTGTTAATTTTCATATCCGTTTTCCGTTAAGATTTCATAGATTTAATAAAATTTAATATGATATGGAGGGATTGAAACAAAAGTTTGAGTGGGTGTTTGAGTGTAGGGGGATTCTAAAACTGATTTGTATGGTAATTCGGGAGATTTTGAGGGGGATTCTAGCTGTTGAAATTTGAAGTTAGTGGTAGAAAAGTTGGTCTTTGAGAGGGTGATTTTTAGGAGTATTTGGCTGTGATGGTATTAAATGTTTGGAAGTTTGAGGCATCTCGTAATCTTTCGGGGTTTGATGTTTCTGCTTTGATAGATCCAACTGCAAAATATTTTATTTTCCTTGTAAAAATTCTCTTATGTGAAACTTTGGGAGAGAATTATCATCTCCTCAGATGCATTCAATTTGGAAATCAAAAGCAGAAAGGATGGCTTGCCATCTTGCAAATATTTGTTTTGAGACAATATTTTGAACATCTCTAAAAATGATTTCATTTGACGATTTGCAATCAACTCGTAATAAAAATTTTTGTTAAAAAGATCATCTTGAAATTTAGAAATACATAAAACAATAGATAAAATTTCTTTTTGATAGTAGAATAATTCTTTGAGGTCCGAGCCAGATACCAGAATGAAATCTAACTAATTGTTCTTGGGTATCTAATCTTTTTTTGAGGATTCGCCCCATAACCTATGTTGGAAGCATCGATCTATGCTATCATGAATGCTGTGGGATTTGGTATCCCTAAGCAAGGGAGGGTTTGGACTCTATCTTTTATCTCTTTGACGATACTGGTATGAATGTGGGACCAATGAGGAGGACTTTTTGTAGTCTTTCGTAGAGTGGGTGACAGATTTGTCTAAGGTTAGGGAAAAATTCACCAATATAATTGAGACAACCTAAAAATTTTTGAAGGTGGGTCCTGTCTTTGATTTGATATGAGAATTTTTCAGCAAACATGATGACTCTGTGAATTGGTTTTATTAATCCCTTGGTTATGTCATGTCCTAAAAATCTAACAGAGGTTTGGAATAATTTCATTATCTTTTGGGAGAATACTAATCCGTTCTGCTTAATAATGGTGAGACAATAGTGTAGATGTTTGAAGTGCTGATCAATATTTTCTGAGAAAATAAAGATATCATCTATGTCTACAATACTGAAAGAACTATGAGGATTAATAAAATCATTCATTGTGAGGACTGTGATTAACCCAGATGATTAGTGGCTTAATCAGTCCAGATTAGTAGTTTTTTAATCGAGGTTATTTCAGCTTAGAGAGTATCGGTTGAGGTGGATCAGCTCGGATGCAAGCTGATCTTATGTCGTGCTAAGCTGATGATGCAGGAAGCTGCTTTGGGTTCCAGTTTAGATCAGCATAGGTGCGAGCTGTTTGAGCGACTTGTGCTAATCTTAAGAGAGTGAGCTGATTTGAGGTTATAGTAGAACTGTTTCAGTTTGGAGTGCGCTGGATGCATAGCTTGAGATATTCAGCTTAGAAGGTTGTTGTGTAGTATGTGAGCTGGACCAGATCGGGTACAAGCTGACAGGTAAGTCTTGTGATGTGTTTAGTCGTGCTGAGTTTGCGAGCTGATGCTGCTGTAGCACAAACCAATCCAGTGTAGTGGTCTGACCTGTTATCGATTTAGGAAGTATCCTATTGAGTTGTTATCGATTTAGAAGTAGCGTAAGCATCACGGGCTGTTTGGATATCGTAAAATGGATAAAGCATCCTGAGCTGATTGATACGGTGCGATTTGACCTGAAGTTGCGCAAGCTATTTGTGAGGTCAGATTTGAGTGAGAGCTGATCTTCACTCGTGTGCTGGAGACTCACGATCTGTATGCGCAACAGCTGGGTGTTATTCGTAAGCTGAATCGTACATGAGAGCTGAACAGGTTGCGAAAGCTGAACAGACGAGAGCTGAGCTTTTGGGAGCAAGAGATGGTTGGAATGCGCAGGCTGAGCTGCATTTCCTGGGCTGAATACAATGTTGAGGTCCGAGCTGATCTGTTATCACCGTAGTCGTGAGCTAAGGAGCTATAATATATATACCCTCTCGTTGACAAACACCTAGTCATTTTTAGACCACTCATTCTCTTATGCTCTACTGAGAGCTCCGACAGATATTTTCCAAACCCTTGTCATAGACACTGTTCAGCGACCTAGTAATTTCCATATTTCCAGAGACTGGACTATCAGTTTTGAGCGAGGGAACCCGGTTGGAAATCTTCGAGCTCGACGTTCTATACCAATTTGGAGTTGTGAGGAAGCTGGACTGAGGAAGTTGAAGAGAAGCTTTGGGAACTATATTTCTTGATTTTCCAGCCGCGTGAGCTTTGTTTCAGGTAACCGAGGATGTTAGTGTCATTTTCGTACCCTAGTTGTTCTTACTTTATGTTAGGTTTGAACTGAGAGGCCAGGTAGGAGCTGGCCTTGTTTTGGAGCTTCGACCGTGAACCGTTGAGCTTGAACCAAAACTGATTTCTTAGGTATCTTGGCCGATTACCTCTCTTGTGGCTTATGACGTGTTTCTCCATCCTGAGCTGTTGGACGTGAGTCGTGTGGCAACTGTGGTATGACCTGCTCTGACCATGAGCTTTGTTGAATCTGCGTAAGGTATGTATCTGAGCTTATATTACAGCTTTGAGATAAACATGTGAACGTATTGTGGCTGTGTGTCAAGATGCCATAGCTTTGTCGTGTGTATGATATGTTGTTGTAACCTTCTGTGTGAACGCTGAACCGTGTTAAGCATGTTGTCGTCTGAGCTGTCTACGTGTTGAACTGTCGTAGATATTTTATGCGTGTATTGAGTATCCGTGTTGTTTGATTTGAGTACGCTACGTGCCTGTGCTGTGAGCTGAGTTGCTAAGCCTAGGATCGCATGATAGAGCTTGAGTTATTCTGTTTTTATGCATCCGTATGATTATGAAGCTGTTTTGCTTATGCTGTATAGCTGTATGTTGCAAACTATTTTTCTGCATACACGCAGCTCATGTTGAGCATCTCAAGTATTTACACCACCAAAAAATTAATTGATCTCTTTGCTCTAGGAAAATTAATGACATCCAATTCAAGAACTACTTTTTACAGTGGTGAAGAAGATAGACTTTTATGCACATATAATTATGATTATTGGTATCCAAAAATCTAAAGATCAGTTCTGATATCGTATCGAATAAGCTTACAACCTCAACAAACCAGACAACCTACATGTACGTAACAAGAGATCAGTGAAGCGCCGCATGAGAAACATACTCCATGACATTTCAAATTTAACGGGATGTGTTAGTCAAATCGAAGCTCTTAGACCGAGTGACGCATCTGAAGAAGATATTATAAGTAACTCTTATTCAAAGATTTTGATATTTTACATGAATAATTTCTTATACGTCAGGCCCGGTGCTCTAAATCAGAGATTAATTACTCAATTAATCTTAATTACATGGAAGCATAAGATATTGGCTAAAAAATTTTCGTTTGGACATGAACTAAAACATCTTTTAACATACAAACATAGTCAAAATATAGATTTTAACTCAAAAACCCGAACAATGACAAATAAAAAAACATATCCAAGTATGACAACAAAATACAGATCCCCAAATACATTATCCACACAGGCATCCCCTGGTTCATTTATTCAATACATATATATATAACTAAGACTCAAAATGGGGATCTACCAGCCGACGCTCCACTCGGTCCAGCTGGATTTCTTGTAGACCCTGCAAAGACCAACACATACCAAAGCATCCCAAAAAGGGAAAATAAAATGAGGTCAAACCTCAGTATGAAGAGCATCGATAAAGCAACAATCATATCAGACATGCAATATTTCAAATGTGCAATGCATGAGGGCTACCAAGAATTATCGGTAAGCAAGGCACAACGACTCAGCTGTGCAATAAAATATCAATAATCAATTAGAATTCAAATCACAGCGACTCAGCTGGCTATCACGAATCGGTGACGACAATGGATTCTCAGCACGGCGACTCAACCGGCAAATCGCAACTCAGCGTTATCAGGTCTCAAAGAATGTAGGCTCAATATGCTATGCGTGAATTCCAAGTAAAATCATACTTACAACAATGCATATAATTCACACGCATAAGCAATTAAGCACATAAATCATCATCGTAATCTATCCAATCCAGTCAATTCACTTAACAGATAGATCACAACAGCTCACACACGAATAGAAATATTTCCAAGCTGATATTAAAGCAGCTAGTATAAGCTCGCTCGTACCTCAACTTCTCACGACTACTACCTCAACAGATTGCACGAGAACACAGCTCCAATAGATCGTGCAAGTATACTACCCTACCAGCTCATGCGAACTCAACAGAACGGCTCGAACCATTACGTAGCTATAACCTGCTCACCCATACTTAAACAACTCAGGGACAACTTCAACAGAACATAGCTGTGAACTACCAACTCAACCAGCTCAAACCGATCCCTCAAACACGATAACTAGCTCTAAACTAAACGTAAAACACTAAAAAACACTTACCCAAGAGCTCAAACGGAATGGGAGAACTATCGACCGGAAATCGCGAAAATGGTCGAACGCTTCAACCACAACGCACTTCCCCGACAAGTCGACCCAAGACTCCAAAGTGGTACCAAACTAAAGATCTTGGAGAGACGAACTCAACGCCACCAGCCTTGCTCCTAACGGCAGCGTAACTCAACGGCAATCGGAAGAAATCGAGCACAATGAATAGTAAGGGTTTGGGAACAGTAAACATCGATGGATCTTTGGAAGAGATAATGGATATATGGTCTAAAATCGTCTAAGTGTTGGGAAATATATATATATATATATATATATATTCCAGCGCGCCATCACAATACGACGTCGCACGGGTCTAGCTCAGGACGCACAGATCATGCCACGTCGACAGATCATGTTTGCGTATCAGCTCCCTCGCACCTCAGCTCGCTCAACCAACGGATCACGCTAATCAACTCCAGCAACAAGCGTCTAAGCTGATGTCACCAAACGATGTCGCATCGCCTCCAGCTCGCGATAAACAGATTACGCATACGTAGACCAGCTCATGCACATCCATCTTTTGCCTAATTCTGAAAACCAATAAACCTTACCGGTCTACACCAAAACAAGTGGTACCGGACTGGTCCGCACAGTACCACCAACTCGTGCACCGGTAAGCGGTTTTCCATCCCATGGCTATGCCAACAGCTCAAAGCTGTTCCGTCCCCATAACAGATCTCGCATTCGACAGCTCATACGTACGGGGCATTTCCCTCCCCAAAGCTGAACACCCGTAATTAATGAGACACCAATCCATCCAGTGCTTACTTTCTCTCCCATAACTCAAATCTCTAAGCTGATACATCCCAGACCAGTTCACGCCTGATCCGTTCTATATCCAACCCAAAGATCATCAATAGCTCAGAGAAATCTCCTAAACTGAGTACCCGACAATTCACGTCTCCCTTGGTTAATACTCGTTCAACAGCTTATGCAATTAAACCTTGCTAATTCCTCTAATCTGCTCATAACTATGACATTAATTAATTCGATTAATTATAGTCCTCACATTCTCCCCACCTTAATAGATTTCGTCCTCGAAATCAAATGACATGTACGGATCAAAACTAAAGAAAACCAGAGAATTACCAGGACTGAAATATAACAATCCAACATTCCTAATATAGCTGAGCAGTCACTAACTAAAAGTACCAAAGAAACTAAACACAATACAACAAGCCAGAAGATTACCTGGATCAATGCTGCATATGCTCAAATAGATGAGGCCACCCCTGTCTCATCTTTTCTTCAACTTCCCAGGTAGCTTCTCTGCCATGCTTGCTCCATTGGACCATTACCAACGGAATAGTCTTGTTTCTCAGTTGTTTCTCCTTCCTATCTAGAATCTGCACTGGATATTCAACATAACTCAGGGTTTGATCTAGCCCAAATTCATCAGTCCTGAGCACATGGGACGGATCCGGCTCATATTTCCTCAACATTGATACATGAAACACATCATGCATTGCTGCTAACTCAGCAGACAGCTGCAATCGATACGCCAAGGATCCAATCCTCTCAATAACCTCAAATGGGCCAATGAATCTAGGAGCTAACTTACCCATAAGCCTAAATCTCATCACGCTCTTGAAAGGAGAAACTTTCAGAAATAATCGATCACCAACCTGAAATTCCAAAGGCCTACGCCTCTTGTTAGCATAGATAGCTTGAAGATCTTGTGCATCCTTCATTATTCTTCGAATCAGCTCAACCTGATCCTTCATATGCTGCAAAAACTTGGGAATAGACAGCTGTCTTTCACCAATTTCTTCCAAACAAATCGGTGATCTGCACTTAAGATCGTACGGAGCCTCGAATGGTGCCATACCGATAGTTACTTGGTAGCTATTATTGTACGAAAAATTCTACCAGGGATAAAGAATCCTGCCAGCCACCACTGAAATCCATCACAATAGCTCGCAACGTGTCCTCCAAAATCTAAATAGTTCCCTCGGATTGGCTATCTGTCTGGGGGTGATAAGCTGTACTCATAGCCAATCTCCAAGCCATCGCTGCTTGCAAGCTCTTCCAAAATCGGGAAGTAAATCGTGAATCTCTATCAGACACTATCGAAACCGGCGCTCCATGCAATCTAAGCACATGATCAACGTACAGTCTCACCATCTTTTTCATGGAACTTCTCACATCATAGGGAATGAAGTGGGCTGACTTCGAAAGCCTGTCAATAACCACCCAAATTGTACCACATCCCCTTTTCGAACGAGGTAAATGAGTCACAAAATCCATGGCAACATGCTCCCAATTCCATTGAGGCACTTCTAAACTCTACAGAAATCCACCAGGTCTCATCCTCTTGGCCTTGACCTGTTGGCAATTTAAACATCGAGCTACAAATCTAGAACTGTCATTAATCATGCCTTCCCACCAGTAGTGCGATTTCAAGGCGTGATACATCTTCTTCTCGCACGGATGCACACTATAACGATTACAATGGGCCTCGTTCATGATGGTTCTCTCAGATCGATCAGTTTTGGAACAACCAATCTACCACGAAATCTCAGGCATCCATCAGAAGCAACGGTAAAATCTCCTGACTGACCATTCTGGGCTTTTATCTTCAACTCATGGATGTACGGGTCAGTCCTCTATGCTGCTCTAATATCTGCCGCAATCTATGGTTCAACCTGAAAGGAAGAAACTACGATGTACTTATCATCTGGCTGATAATGCCATACAGAAGTCCTTAAATGTTCATGGACTTCTGAAATACTCAAAGATGTTAACATCACAGGCTAGGACTTCCTACTCAAAGCATCTGCCAGTAAGTTCATCCGCCCAGGTTGATACTGAATCTCATAGTCGAAATCCTTGAGCAACTCCATCCAACGACGTTGTCTCATATTCAGATCTGACTGAGTGAAGATATACTTCAAACTCTTGTGGTCTGTGTACACCACAAATTGCTCACCATACAAGTAGTGACGCAAAATCTTTAGAGCAAAAACAATAGCAGCCGACTCTAGATCGTGAACGGGATATCTCGTCTCATGGGGTTTCAACAGTTGAGACGCATAGGCTACCACTCTCCGGTTCTGTATCAATACACAGCCCAAACCATTCAGATAAGCATCGGAACAAACGACAAAACCTCCAGAACCCGAAGGTAAAGCCAACACAGGAGCAGTAGTCAACTTCTTCTTAAGCTACTGAAAACTCAACTCACACTCATCTGTTCACATAAATATTATATCCTTTTGGGTCAACTGTGTAATCAGCTTGGCTATTGAAGAGAAACCCTCAATGAAACGTCTGTAATAGCCAGCCAAACCCAAGAAACTATGGATCTCAGAAACATTCTTAGGTCGCTCCCAGTTAAGAACTGCTTCGACCTTACTAGGATCCACCGAAATATCTTGTGCAGATATAACATGACCCAAAAATACTACTTTATCTAACCAAAATTCACACTTACTGAACTTCGCATACAGCTGTGAGTCTCTCAGTCTCTGCAACATCAATCTCAAGTGCTCCTTATGCTCTATATAGCTCCTCGAGTACACCAAGATGTCATCTATGAAGACAATCACGAAATGATCAATATACTCGCTAAAGACGCGATTCATCAAGTCCATGAAGACAGCAGGGGCATCCGTCAATCCAAACGGAATCACAAGAAACTCATAATGCCCGTATCTAGTTCGAAACGCCGTCTTCGCCACATCAGCTTCTCTAATCTGCAACTGATGATAACCAGATAGCAGATCAATCTTGGAGTACACTGCCGATCCCTGCAGCTGATCAAACAGATCATCAATTCTCCGCAACGAGTACTTGTTCTTGATCGTTGCTTTATTCAGCTGTCGAAAGTCAACACACATCCTTATAGATCCATCTTTCTTCTCCACGAAGAGAATCGGAGCTCCCCAAGGCGACATACTCGGCCTAATAAATCCATTCTCTAGAAGATCACGCAACTGGTCCTTAAGTTCCTTCAACTCAGCTAGCGCCAATCGGTATGGGGCTCTCGAAATCGGGGCAGTCCCTGGAACCAACTCAATGTGAAGTCAATCTCTCGCCTCGGAGGGAATCCAATAATATCATTCGGAAACACATCTGGAAACTCTTGAGCAATCGGGACATCACTCAACTCTATCCACGATTCTTTGGAAATGTCCAGGCATAATCCATGAACCCTGAATTCTCTAGCAATAACAGACTAAACATCTCCACGGCCGACACTAGTGGAATATTAGACCGCGAATCAGCACCATAAAATCCCACTTTTCCCCGAATTGAGGTCTAAACCTCACTGCACCATGGAAACAATCAACAGTCACTCTATAAACGAACAACACATCCATACCCAAGATGCAGTCAAAATCTCTAATCTCCAGCGAAATCAAATTCGTCACTAGCACATTCTCATCAAATCTAATAACACAGTCCAAAACCACTTCACGGAAAAATAAACTCATGCAGTAGGGTTAGAAACAGATACGACATCACACAGTGGGGTAGAACTCAACCCACACTCAGACACAAACAAATCAGATATAAAGGAGTGTGACTCCAGTATCAAACAAAACTCGTGCAGAAAAGTCAAAAATAGTACAAGTACCTGCAATAACTCCCCCAAGCATATCATCAGATTGCTCTCTCGTCAAGGCATTCACTTGAACTTGCTGAGGACCCGAAAACTGAGGTCTAGAAGATCCTCCGAACCTATAAGGTTCTCGTAGTTGAATCTTGATCGTTAGGACTGGACAAAAAGTTGTGGTCTCTGCAAAGAACCACCAGTTGAACCTTGCTGTGACTCATTTGAGGGTTGTCCCCCCAACAAGGGACAAACTCACCTATGGCAAAGACCCTGAACCTTACGGCATTGAGAAGTCATATGCCTACCTCCACACTGGCCACACGACACTCCTCCACAGCCACTACTACCAGAACTAATAGAACCAGAAGAACTCGAATTAGACCGTCTCTTAAACTTCTTTCCTCGTGGTTTAAATCTCTGGCGATTGGACTGTTGTGACGTCTGAGGAGGTTGAAATGAATGCATCCCTTCTGGCACGGATTGGAAACTGCGTCCAGCTATCGGATGAACTTGATTCTGCACTTCCAAAAGACTCCTCAATGTCCACCGCCCTATCCACTGACTCAGCATAAGTTGCAGGAGAACCAGCTAGAACCATATGGAACAAATCGGGCCTCAACCCTCTCAAAAACTTGTTCCTCTCCTGGTTAGCAACGTGGGTAACATACGACAGAAGTGAGGAAAACTATCTAGCGTACTCGGCCACCCTCATGTTCCCTTGTTTCAGATTATCAAACTCCCTCTCGCAATTATTGTAGTACGACTCAGAGGTATACTCCTGACAAAAAGCTGCACAGAAGATCTCTCAAGAAATCAGAACACCACTCTCGAGAGGAGTCCAACGCTACCTCAAACGCCCAAAACAACGCTCGGAAATGACGGAAATTCGTCGGAGAAACTCACGGTGAACAGAACTTAGGGTTCCAAGAACAGAGGTCGACAATTGAGAGAATTTTACTAAGTATGGGATCTGGTGAAGTAATAGAAGGCCACGCTTCTAACATATATATACCCGCTAGAAATCTGGTTAAAATCATGCATCGACAAAAACAGATCCCTCTACAAGATAACGCATGCGCTAACAAAACGGCGTCGCTCAGGACACGTCATCAAATCTGGTTGAAGCACTACGCTACAACAGATTCCATGCCACGTCAGCAAATCTGGTCGCTACCGCTAAACGCTGGAAACACACTACGCACACAACAGCGGTCGCTACAGGAGAGTTGACCAGCGTTGACATCTGTTCCCAGAATTTGCGCTACACACAACAGATCTCTCCTTACACGAGCAGACCTCTCCCTAGCGCTAGACCAAATACGACGTCGCATCAACTTATCCAAACGACAGCGTTTCAATTAAATAAAACGACGTAGCTTCGCACACGTCAGCAAGTCTGAAGACAGCACGCTAAATGCTTGAACATTGATCGCTGGCAACAGATCTCTCCCGCAAGCGTTTACCAAAACGGCACCGTTTCCTTCGCGCTACAGGAACTTGCTGTCCACATCCAGAATAATACAAGCGCTAACAGATAACCTTACGTCATCACATCTGATTGCTAACTCAACCGATACTTCAATAGCAACGCTTAAGCCAGCAATTGCTACGCCAACACGCAACAGAAATCATGACGTCAGCAAATCTGCCAACAGATTCAAACTCGAAAAATTCCAAAATTTCCAGAATTGTTCCAAGTGTGAAATCTGACCCACCAGAAATCTCTAAAAACCGATTAATTCCAGCCAAATTAATCTTAATACAATTCCAGGTATCACACTTACCCAAGAGCTCAAACGGAATGGGAGAACTATCGGTCGGAAATAACGAAAATGTTCGAAAGCTTCAACCACAACGCACTTCCCCGACAAGTCGACCCAAGACTCCAAAGTGGTACCAAATGAAAGATCTTGGAGAGACAAACTCAACGCTATCAACCTTGCTCCTAACAGCGGCGATAATCAACGGCAATCGGAAGAAATCGAGCACGATGAACAGTAAAGGTTTGGGGAACAGTAAATGTCGATGGCTCTTTGGAAGAGATAATGGATATATGGTCTAAAATCGTCTAAGTGTTGGGAAATATATATATAAATATATACGCGGTCAAAGTCAATCCTTAAAACTAAATCCCGTGATCTGCTACAGTGCCATCGACCAGCTCACATCAAAAATGATACAAGCTCGGGCATATACCAGCACGCCATCACCATACGATGTCACACAAGGGTCCAGCTCATGACGTACAGATCACGCCACATCGGCAGATCACGTTTGCGTATCAGCTCCCTTGCACCTATCAGCTCGCTCAACCAACGGATCACGCTAGTCAACTCCAGCAATCAGCGTCTAAGCTGATGTCTCCAAATGACGTCGCATCGCCTACAGCTCGCGATAAACAGATTACGCATACGTAGACCAGCTCACGCACATCCAGCTTTTTCCTAATTCTGAAAACAAATAAATCAAACCGGTCTACACCAAAATCACGAACCGGGCTGGTCCGCATAGTACCACCGACTCGCAAACCTGTAAGAGGTTTCCAATCCCATTGCTAAGCCAACAGTTCAGAGCTGTTCCGTCCCCGAAACAGATCGTGCATTCGACAAATTACACGTACGGGGCATTTCTCTCCCCAAAGCTAAACAACCGTAATTCACGAGACACCAATCCATACAGTGCTTACTCTCTCTCCCTTAAATCAAATCTCTAAGCTGATATATCCCATACCAGTTCACGCCTGATCCATTCTATATCCAACACGAAGATCATCAACAGCTTAGACCAATCTCCTAAAATGAGTACCCGACAATTCATGTCTCCCTTGTTAATCCTCGTTCAACAGCTTACACAATTAAACCTTGCTAATTCCTCTAATATGCTCATAATATGCCACTAATTAAATCGATTAATTACAGTAATCATTGTCAGGCCTCATGCACAAACACATATTTTAACCACGCAAACAATAGCGAAAGCATTTAAAATAGTGGCTAAAATTTTGCTTTTGGCCTGAATGATAAAACATAATTTAAAATACTGCAATACTCAAAATATTCCAGTTGAATAAATTACGCAAGACTAAAAGCCACAGTACAACAGCACAGCATGCATCAAGCACAAATCAGCAACACTACAACTGAATACAATAAAGCACAGGGCATTCCCCGGCTACCAGTACTGATACATATATGCTATACGCTAACTGGAACACTCTAACCACCTCCTGGGGAACCTTCAGCTGTGTCAACTCCACGACCAGCTGAGTAACCTGGAAAACCTGAACAATACACACAGGCAAACAACACGAGCCCCAATGGGACACGGGGTCAAACCCCAGTACGGAGAGCAACATAAAATAGCTAACGTAAAGCAACAGAAAATATGCAAATGATTTGCATGAACAGCTGAGTACAAACAGAAGGCTACAACCAGTGGCAGGGAGCCAGAATCTCGAAGGCAACTCAAAGCTGATCATTGATCAAAGACAATACAACTGGATGTGGCCACGGTGTGTGTGAGTATATGGGAGCTCCGCACTCGTCTCAACACATGGCACCAGATGCAAAACACAGCTCAACCTGCTGTTTCCCAACTCATGAGGTGTGGGAGCTACCCACTCGCTCATAGTGGCTAACAGATCCCAGCAGGGAGATGAGGTTGACAGGAGTGACCCGCTCGGCCTCTAAACAAGCATCCTGGTACGCACAGATAAAGATAACAAGGCACGGCTTAAACAAATATGATCTCAATATGACAAATGCGTGTATGCAACAGATAAAATGTCTAACACTGAACATATACAACGATGCAAGGCATACACAGCAGCACGCATAATCACCCATGCTCAATCCAAAGCTGTAAAACAAGCTCACATATGTACCTCAAGTCTTCTGAGCTACAATTACCACAAGGCAGTCCCGAGCAACACAGATCTCACACCTGCTAAGCCAAACACAGATACTAGCTCAGGGACAGTAGCACAGAAACTACAAATTGGGGGCTACGAGCTCAACCAAATCTGTCATACCCTTCTAACGCAACAAAAAGCTCTAAGCTAAGCACAAGGTAGGATCTTAACACATACCCAACGAGCTACTTGAACGGCAGAAGCAAAGCCACGCTTATGCTAACAGACTACAGAAGGGAGATGTCTCGCAACCTCTCCAATCTTGGCGCAAGCTTCCAAAAGCTGTACCAAACGAAATGTTTTAGCAAAAGGAGTCCAGCGCTACCACTCTTACTTCAATCGGAGCTGCCTACCGCCGGCAATTGGAGAAGATAAGGTTCGATGAACAGTAGCTAGTGTATCGCATTAGGATTCGCTATCGGAAATATTCAGCACTACGTTTCACCCTCAAACTGATGGACAATCGGAAAGGGTGATTCAGATTTTAGAAGATTTGCTCAGAGCATGTATTGTGGATTTTTCAGTAGGTTGGGATGCGAATTTGCCACTGGTAGAATTTGCCTACAATAACAGTTTCCAAGCTTCGATTCAAATGGCTCCATATGAAGCTTTGTATGGCAGAAAGTGTAGAACACCACTTCATTGGGATGAAGTTGGTGAAAGAGCTGGTTTGGGACCAGATGTTGTGGAACAAACAGCAGCAGCTGTTAGAAGAATAAGAGAAAGAATGAAAGCTGCTCAAAGTCGGCAGAAAAGTTATGCGGATAATCGAAGAAGGGAGCTGAATTTTGAAACCGGTGATCGGGTATTTTTTAGAATAGCTCCAATGAAAGGAGTTATGCGTTTTGGAAAGAAAGAAAAGCTGAGTTCAACGTATATTGGACCATACGAGATTCTAGAAAAGGTGGGAGCACTCGCCTATCGACTAGAGCTGCCTCCACAAATGTCAGCAGTGCATAATGTTTTTCATGTATCAGCTTTGAGGAAATATATTCCCCATCCTTCGCATGTGCTGAGTTATGAGCCAATTAATTTAGCCCCAGATTTAGGCTACGAAGAGCGACCAGAAAGAATTCTCCTCCGAGAAATTAGAAAATTAAGAAACCGTAGTATTCCTATGGTTAAGATACAATGGTCCAACCAATCGGAGCGAGAAGCAACGTGGGAAACAGAAGCTGATATGCTAAGTCTTTACCCATATTTATTTGGTACGTAATTTCGAGGACGAAATTTCAATAAGGAGGGTAGAGTTGTAACGCCCCAAAATCCATAGGACCACATTTATATATTTTATTGATTTCATGGGCCACATTGGCAATTTTAAATGTTATGTATCTGTTGATTTATTAAGGTTAGCAGGTAAGATGCGCTGCGGCTGGTACCAGCAGACGACTCCGAAGAGTGATGCACGAGCTGGTTCTAAATCGATTGAAAATTGTTTTAAGGAGGTGAAATGATTTCTTTTGGAAAAGGTTTGGTACTTTACAAATTTAAAATGATATGAAGGGAATTTTACTAAACTTTAGAAGTGTGTCATGCTTGATTTCACAAGTATCTTGCCACTAATCCCTTTCATATAAAAACCTGTTTTCAAAGTAAGATTTTCATCATTTGCAAAGAAAAGTTTTAAAGTGTTCTTCAAAATATTTCCAGAAGAGTTCGTGTGTTGCTCAAAGGGAGGATTTCTGCAGGAATTAGCTTTTGTCGCAAAGCTTTGTTTAAGGCAATTAAAAGCTGATCCTTTGCTACACCATTTGAAGTATATATTGTTGTTTTTATGGATCTGCTTGCCTGAATGTTAAGATATGTTTAAAGTTCATGTTTGAAATGATTCAGACATGAAAAGGAAAGAAAGATGGGTTCGAAAATGATGTTTTGATGATTATGATGCTTCCAAAACGTTTTCCAGAAAGTTATGAATGTTTTAAATGTACTGAGGATTCGAATTTATTTCCAGAATGTTATGAATGTTTTTCTCGCAGTAGCTGTAATATCAGAATTTGATAACTGTGTAATCGGTAGTTGCTGGTTGAATCATTATAAAGTATGGTTTGATAGGCAATGGCTGATGGCATAGTTGTTGTTTTGATGTTACAAATGTCGAGTTATGTTTCAGCAGCTGTATCTCCTTGTTATGATTCAGCAGCTGCATTGTTATAATGTTTGCGAATGTTCTTCCTTTTGCTGTAATGTCGGGATTTGATGATTGTGTAATCAGTAGTTGCTTGTTGAATCAGTATAAAGTCTGGTTTAATAGGCGACGGCTGGTAGCGCGATCATTGTTTCGATATTACAAGTGTCTTTCGTAAATTCAGCAGATGCACTGTTCACCAGCATGTGCATCTTTCCTTGTTAAAATTAGCAGTTTCACTTCTTTGTTGAAAATCAGCAGCTGCGTTGTTATCGTAAAACCAGCAGCTGCATTCCTTTGTTAGAATTCAGCAGTTGCGTTGTTTTCATAAAATCAGCAGATGCACTGTTCACCAGCAGATGCATTCCATTGAGATAGTTCAGCATTTGCTCTATTCGTTTCTAAGTACTGTTCATTTCAGTCTGGTATTAGTCTTGCGCTCCTTTGTTAGAATTCAGCAGTTGCGTTGTTTTCATAAAATCAGCAGATGCACTGTTCACCAGCAGATGCATTCCATTGAGATAGTTCAGCATTTGCTCTATTCGTTTCTAAGTACTGTTCATTTCAGCTGGTATTAGTCTTGCGACTGATACTATTTATTTATATATATATGTTAGCGCTTTTCCTTGCGACTGATTGATGCGCTAACGACGTCGTTTCTTTAAGTTATAAAATATTAGCAGATAGTCTTGTCATCCTACCTGCTATTTACTTCAACGACATCGTTTCATTTAAATACGATTGTCTTAGTAAAAGATCTTGCAGCTGGTTTCTGTTTATTCCAGCTGGTTCATTTTAGCGATAATTGCGAACAGGAGAGGTTTTGTTTCATAAGTGCTGTTCCATTTTCTTTTGACTGGTCCCTACATTTCGAATGGTTTCTCTCCATTGTTATGATTTCAAGGTTCTAATTCGATACTCAGTAAAGTTTTAAAATGGAAGCAAATGTTTAAAATGATGGAACCCGATGAATTACAGAAATTTCAAGGAATGTTTTACGAAAGGATGTAATGGACCAAGTTTATTTTAAGATTATGGCATAGATAGTTGACGGTCACCAACGAGAAGGGTGAGCAGTTGTCTAGATGTCGGCTGCCCTTTCATAACGAGCTATATGCTAAAACTGATATCGGGAGTCATTTTGATCAAAGTGCATAACGAACCATGAGGATCTTATATGCCATAGTCTAAAGAAAAAAAGGAAATGATGTTAGAACTGGGCTATTATCCCCTGTCTCTAAGATTATGAATGAATTGTTTATGAAATGGTTATGAATGTTCAGATGTCTGCCTGCGTTTTATGAAATTGTTATTACTCAGGTTTTACTTGCTGAGCCTTTAGGCTCACTAGCTTTTAAAATGGTGCAGGTGCGACAACTGATGGAGGAACAGCAGGTGAAACTTGAAACCAGTAGCTGGGTGTTGTGTTTATCCAAGGCCTACGTTTTCCGTGTCTCAGTTGTATCATTTTGATTTAGATTGTACTGTATTAGATCAGTAGCAACGATTGTATATTTACATCGAATATCAGTTGTTGTAAATCGCTGCAATTATCAATGAAAATTGTTTTCCGCAAATGTCTTTAGCAGTTAGCGCGCAAATTAGATACCTGCTGGTCTTCGAAATTGTCTCGTGTTTTGTTTCTTTTTAGTTATAAGAAATACAGCTTATAACAACTTACCTTTTTGCCTTCTTTTATTTCGAAAATTTTTATTTACCCCAATTTTCGTGGCCCCGTTGGGTTCGGGCGTCACAGAGGGTCACACAAGTACTGGATTCATGATTCCCGCACGGAAACTGAGCTCAATGTGTTGAGCATACGAAGAGGATTTTAGGGAGTGCGACTTCCTAAAACTCAATAGGGGTGAAATTGCGATTTCCCATTGTTGAGGGGCAAAACTGTCATTTGGACTAGGTATCTGAAAAATTGTTTTTCACGTCATAACATTCAGTTTTGGAAACTGATTCGATCGGTTCGATCTGATCGTCGATCGGAGTTATGATGAAACCGTGGTGATTTAAATGAACCGAATGTTCATATATGGACTTGGGCCTGACCCAAGTCCAATGGGCCGGTTCAAGCCCATGTATACATATTATATGTTGATATTGTATTAGGGTTTAATCACTTGTATCATCACACACAACCCTAGCCTCCAAAAACCTAAGTCTCGGCCGCCCCCTCTCCACAACCTCACGCACGCCGCCGGCCGCCGCCCTCCACCGCCGATCGCCGCCGTCCGCCGTCGTGCAATCGGACTTGTTCCGATCAGTTTTTCGAGGTGATTCTGTCTGTGGCAAATTCCATCAGCTTTCTAGTGCAGGCTAATTGGAGGAAGATCGTTTCCGGTCGTGGACCTGATTGGAGGATCAACCGCCGCCTACCGTGAAGAGCCAGTTTTCTTGTAAATCTGGTTGGAGCCAGGCGCCTAGACGCCAGCAAGGTGACTATCTACGAACACCCTATGTATGTTTGTAGATTTATTTTGAATGTACTGAACACTTTCCGGGCCAATTTTAATTTCCGCTGCGCCCCCGGGAAGTGGGATCCGGATCCGCCACCATATGCCAACAGACGTATCCCAAGAGCAGCGATTGGAGTTGGGCGATATTCCGATCGTACGAGAGTTTCTCGATGTGTTTCCAGATGAGATTCCTGGATTCCCTCCAAGACGTGAGATTTATTTCAGCATTGAGTTGGTGTCCGGCACTGCCCCGATTTCTAGAGCTCCTTACCTGTTGGCGCCAGCAGAGTTGAAAGAGTTGAAGGACCAGTTGAGAGATATCTTGGAAAAAGGCTTCATCAGATCGAGTATGTCGCCTTGGGGAGCTCCGATTCTTTTTGTGAAGAAGAAGGATGGATCTATGAGGATGTGCGTGGACTTCCGACAGTTGAATAAGGCGACGGTGAAGAACAAGTATCCTTTGCCGAGGATTGATGACTTGTTCGATCAGTT
>KQ994490.1:119420-146622 GCA_001598015.1 Dorcoceras hygrometricum
CATGACGATCAAAGATATTGAAGACCGAAGATCTGTAAAACCGGAAGCTTTGTAATAGGATTGCATTGCATATTGCATTTCACCTAGGATTGGACCCAGGTCCGTGATTGGCAACCACGGACCGCATAGCTCTCGCGATCGATCATCCCAAATTTAGTTATATATTTGATATATATGTTGAATCCGCATGTTTTAAATTTGATTTAAAATTGCATGAGACCAAATTTTCGAAAATAAAATCCCTCGTTTAAATACGATTTAAAACTAATATCAAGATTAAAAGTTTATTCGATAAACTAAAGGGAATTTAAATCTATTTAAATTTCCCTACCTTCCATCAACAATGGATGTACGTCGATGCTACCCGCATACATGGCCCGGCTCATATTATTGAGGGGGTTATGTGTGCCGGAAAGCTGTCCACGCCATTGACAATTGTTGTGAGTCGGTTGGAACTCCCTTTAACGTTGGCTCATATTATTGGGGACGTTAAGGGGACCGTCCTTCATGACTCAACATTGATGGGTCATTTTGACACGTGATAGTAAACGGCGTCATATTATTGGGCCCTTACTGGACGTGAGGTGAATACATGGAGGTTGCACCAGTTGCAATTGGAAACTACCTTTTAGGGGTCATGGTTGGCTGATATTATTCGGGACCATGATCGCCTGATTGGGCTCGGTGTACCCACTAAGGGAACTTGCTTTCCCGATTTCATTAGAGGGTGGTGAAATCGTTAAAATAGTGGGAGGGTAATTCATAAAACTAAATGACCTTGTTTTATGTCTTAGCGTTATTTCATATATAGTTAGTAATGTATGTCTGTTTTCTTTTCAGTATAACTGCATTTATAATGTCTTCGATCAAAAACCCACTCGCTGCTATACTGGATAGCAACAAGTTCACCGGTCTGAACTACCAAGACTGGCTTCGAAACCTCAACATTGTGTTGGCTTCGGAGAAACTTATTTATACGATAGAGAAGAGCCCTCCGAAGGAAGCCCCTGCCGATATCAGCCCTGAGGAGCTGACTACGCTTCAACAATGATGGGACGACGAGCTTAAGACTCGATGCTATGTGATGGCATCGATGTCCAACGAAATGCAACGGTGCTTTGAGAAGACAAATTATGCTGCTGACATACTCTTTCATCTCAAGGAACTGTATGGGGAGAACTCTCGACATGAGAGGTTCACGGCTGTCAAGGAGCTTATGACGAGCCGCATGCGCGACGGGACTTCGGTCCACGAGCATGGGGTTCGTATGATTGGGCTCGTTGAAAAGCTGTCGGGCCTTGATATCACACTTCCACACGAGCTGTCTGTGGATGTGCTTCTCCTCTCACTGCCCGCTGCATTCGACCCCTTTGTGGTCAACTTCAACATGAACAAGCTGGCAGCCACCCTCGAAGAGGTGGTTAACATGCTGGTCGTGTTTGAGGGAACCATAAAGAAGGACAAGCCCGTCCTCCTTATGGGCTCTTCTTCCTCTGCGAAGAAAGGGCCCAGACGCAAGGGTAAGAAGCGTTCTGCCCCTGCGAAGGAGGAAAAACCCACTAAGAAGCCAAAGGCAAAGGCTTCCAAGCCAAACAAGACTGAGGATGTTTGCCACCACTGCCACAAGCCTGGGCATTGGAGGAGGAACTGCAAGGATTACCTCGAGAAGTTGCGAACTGCGAAAGGTATGTTCTATATCGAAATAAATATGTCTCTTAATTCGACTTCTTTGGTACTTGATACCGTATGTGGATCTCATATCTGGAATGATTTGCAGGTGATGACAAGAAGCCGACGTCTTAGAGAGGTTGAGACCCACTTGAGGCTTGGAAATGGAGCAAGAGTTGCTGCAGTAGCTATAGGAGATGTTTATTTATTTCTGTCTTCAAATTTTAAGTTGTTATTGAAAGATGTTTTATTTGTTCCCGAATTAATAAAGAACATTATTTCTGTTTCTATTCTTGATAGTGATGGATATTCTTGTATGTTTGCTAATTCGATTTGTAATATTTACAAGAATGAATGTTTAATTGGTATTGGGGAACGCGAAAACGATCTATGCACCTTGCACCTTAAAATTATAATCAGTTCCAACTCGCGATGTGGAAACACATACAACAACAATTAAAATGAAATACGATAGTTTAAACCCAGCACAACTTTGGCACGCTAGGCTAGGTCATATTTCTCTAAGTAGGATGAACAAATTAGTTAGGAGTGACATGTTTGATATGTCAGACATTAACTCCCTACCGACTTGTGAATCTTGTCTCAAGGGAAAGATGACTAAACAACCCTTCAAGGGCAAGCCTGAACGTGCGCAAGGACTGTTGGATTTGATCCATACTGATGTGTGTGGCCCACTTAGTATTGGTACTAAGTACGGTCACACATACTTCATCACCTTTACCGATGATTACTCTAGGTATGGGTACTTGTACTTAATGAAGCACAAGTCTGAATCCTTTGAAAGGTTCAAAGAATTCAAGGCTGAAGTAGAAAATCAATTGGACAAAAGTATTAAAGCACTTCGATCCGATCGAGGTGGTGAATACTTGAGTGCTGAATTTCAAACTATCTGAAAGAGAATGGGATTCTCTCGCAGTGGACCCCTCCGGCCACACCACAGCTCAATGGTGTAGCGGAGCGTCGTAATCGAACCTTGATGGACATGGTTCGACTATGATGAGCTTCACTGAGCTTCCTACCTTGTTTTGGGACTATGCGCTCGAAACGGCTGTAATGTTGTTGAACAATGCCCACACCAAGGCAGTGGATAAGACTCCATATGAGATGTGGATGGGCAAACTACCCAAATACTCATACATGAGGATTTGGGGATGTCCTGTTTACGTGAAGCAGACAGTGGGAGATAAGCTGGATACGAGATCCATCTTATGTTACTTCGTTGGGTATCCAAAGAATTCCATTGGATACTACTTCTACTATCCAAGTGAAACAAAAGTGTTTGTTTCTGGAATGCCACCTTTATGGAAAGGGAATTTCTACCTGATAGAAAGGGCAAAATAGTAGAACTCGAAGAGGTTCAAGAACCAACTGAAGTACCAGGTGAATCTCCTGCACCTCCAGAGCCAGTACCAGAAATGGTCGCACCTAGGAGATCCGAAAGGGTTCCTAGGGCTCCTGAGAGATATGGTTTCCTTCTTGAAGATGATCAAGGTGATGAAGTTTTTGGATCTGATCCAAGAACTTTCAAGGAGGCAATTTCCGATGCTGATTCTAATTTGTGGCTTGAAGCAATGCAGTCTGAGTTTGACTTAATGCATGCTAACCAAGTTTGGCTCTTGTTAATCCTCCCGAAGGAATTGTTCCTATTGGATGTAAATGGGTGTACAAGAGGAAATTTGGGCCTGATGGTAAGGTAATGACCTACAAGGCACGACTGGTCGCGAAAGGTTACACTCAAAGGCAAGGTGTTGACTATGATGAAACCTTCTCGCCAGTCGCAATGTTCAAATCAATTAGAATCTTGTTAGCCATAGCCGCATGGTACGACTATGAGATATGGCAAATGGATGTGAAAACTGCGTTCCTTAATGGAAACATTAAGGAAGAGATCTATATGACGCAGCCTGAGGGTTTCACATCTGTTGGAAGTGAGCATAAGGTATGCAAACTTCAGAGATCGATCTACGGTCTCAAACAAGCATCGAGGAGTTGGAACCTGAGATTCGATGAAACAATTAAGGAATTTGGTTTCGTCAAGAATCCCGAGGAGCCATGTGTATACAAGAAGGTAGTTAAAAGCGCTGTGACATTCCTCGTACTTTATGTTGATGACATTCTACTCATTGGGAATGATGTAGGAATGCTGCAGTCAACTAAAGTATGGTTGTCTAAGTAGATTTTCGACGAAGGACATGGGTGAAGCATCCTATATTCTTGGAATACAGATCTATCGGGATAGATCGAAACGGATGCTCGGAATCATCCAAGCCACCTACATCGATACCATACTTAAGCGGTTCTCTATGGAAGAGTCCAAGAGGGGACACCTACCTATGTGCCACGGGGTCACTCTATCTAAGTCTATGTGTCCGTAGACTGATGAGGAGATAGAGAGCATGGCACGTGTGCCATATGCCTCGGCGGTAGGTAGTATTATGTATGGCATGATCTCAACTAGACCGGATGTCGCATATGCTCTGAGTGTCACGAGCCGCTACCAGGCCAACCCCGGCCAATTGCATTGGAAGGCTGTGAAGGATATTCTTAAGTACTTGCGAAGGACTAAGAATATGTTCATGGTCTATGGGGGTGGTGAACTGAAACTGGAAGGCTACACTGATTCTAGCTTCCAGTGTGACGTGGATGATTCGATGTCTACCTCTGGATTTGTATTCATGCTCAATGGTGGTGCTGTCTCTTGGAAGAGTTCCAAGCAAGACACCATCGCGGATTCAACCACTGAGGCTGAGTACATTGCAGCATCAGCTGTTGCTAAGGAGGCCGTTTGGATGAGAAATTTCGTCCAAGAGTTGGGCGTCATTCCTGATAGTGTTGGTCCAGTCCCGGTGTACTGCGAAAACACGGGTGCCGTTGCGCAAGCAAAGGAGCCGAAGTCTCACCAAAGATCCAAACATATACTGAGGAAATATCACATAATCCGGGATATTGTGGCTAGAGGTGACATAGCAGTTGAGAGAGTCGCCTCTACGGACAACATTGCTGATCCACTTACGAAGCCCTTGCCAGGACCGTTGTTTGAAAAACATCGCGAAACAATGGGACTGAGTCTGATGAGTAGTTGGCTATAGGGCAAGTGGGAGATTGTTAGAGTAGATGCCCAACTAGCCAACTTGTGGCGTGTAGGTTTTATAGACTCTTGTATGAAACGATCTTTATATATGATATTCGCATTTGTTTATGGCGTTCTTTATTTTTATTATGATTATAATGTTAACAATTGTGTTGGATAAATACCTAGAATGCACCATAGTGTATGTTAGATGTGATAGTGGGTATGACGGCTATCATGAAACACATCTAATAGTCACTGTGTATTCTGAACTCGTTCCTCTTCGATTGGGCCGTCAAAATGACGATAAAGCCGCCCGAGCTTGAGACTAGCATCTGCGATGCGAAGTACCATGTTTCATTGGTAGGGAACATTGTGATGTTCTGAGCATGCAGATGGATAGTGACCTGGTGATCTATCGAACTACCCTCGTTCGGACTTTCCAAGTGGTTACCATTTGTCGAGTGGATAATTCCGAGGTCTTGGTTGTACTGATTAGTCCTCACTACTCGAAACGTCATTGAGGCTCTACATGATAGGCGTCTCACTTTGACCCGTTTGCCGACTCACTTGGGGTCATTAGGCGGCGGGATTGGGTGAGGTCCCGATGCATGTAGGAGTCGATGCTTCGTTGTCGAGGATTCACCGCTCGCTTACATGCGTGGATATCCTATGCTATCTAAGGAGATAATAGTGTATAAATCTCTGGCCAGAGTACTATAAGTTTTTTAGGTAAATGGGTTTGCCTAGTTACACTCGCGATGTCAC
The DNA here is from genome assembly GCA_001598015.1 of Dorcoceras hygrometricum. Lineage (NCBI taxonomy): Eukaryota > Viridiplantae > Streptophyta > Magnoliopsida > Lamiales > Gesneriaceae > Dorcoceras > Dorcoceras hygrometricum. The sequence goes on from KQ994490.1 coordinate 124,948, forward strand.
TATTCGATCTCCAAGATGTATGCATAGCTATCGGATCTCTAGCGACTCTCGATTTACCAATGGTCGTTGATCTGATCGGGATATATGTGTTGAAAGGACCGTACTGTACGCTAACCACGACCAACTGGTTCTTGCAGGCACTATCAGTGATACCTAGGGGATCATGGCGCGATGTTGCTAGGCGCTTTACCATGATCCGTTGGGCAAGTTCGAAATTGTGATTTCGGAGCCACAATGGTTGTGGGCCACGGCTAGCTGTATCCCTGAACCATTGAGGGTCACACAAGTACATGATTCCCGCACGGAAACTGAGCTCAATGTGTTGAGCATACGAAGAGGATTTTAGGGAGTGCGACTTCCTAAAACTCAACAGGGGTGAAATTGCGATTTCCCACTGTTGAGGGGCAAAACTGTCATCTGGACTAGGTATCTGAAAAATTGTTTTTCACGTCATAACATTCAGTTTTGGAAACTGATTCGATCGGTCTGATCTGATCGTCGATCAGAGTTATGATGAAACCGTGGTGATTTAAATGAACCGAATGTTCATATATGGACTTGGGTCAGCCGGTTCAAGCCCATGTATACATATTATATGTTAATATTGTATTAGGGCTTAATCACTTGTATCATCACACACAACCCTAGCCTCCAAAAACCTATGCCTCGGCCGCCCCCTCTCCACAACCTCACGCACGCCGCCGGCCGCCGCCCTCCACCGCCGATCGCCGCCGCCCGCCGTCGTGCAATCGGACTTGTTCCGATCAGTTTTTCGAGGTGATTCCGTCTGTGGCAAAATCCATCAGCTTTCTAGTTCAGGCTGATTGGAGGAAGATCGTTTCCGATCGTGGACCTGATTGGAGGATCTACCGCCGCCTACCGTGAAGAGCCAGTTTTCTTGTAAATCTGGTTGGAGCCAGGCGCCTAGACGCCAGCAAAGTGACTATCTACGAACACCCTATGTATGTTTGTAGATTTATTTTGAATGTATTGAACACTTTCCGGGCCAATTTTAATTTCCACTGCGCCCCAGGAAGTGGGATCCGAATCCGCCACCGTATGCCAACATATACATATACATATACTGGATAACATATTTGAGAACAGAGCATATATAGAACAGAGAACTTATACAAGTAGCAGAGCGTATCACCGAACATGTAGCACTGATGATTACTTCGTTTCTATGGTTTACTGATCAGTCCCTAATTTTTACTCCTCTAAGGGGTCGAGGCCATATAGTTACACCACGTAACTCAGAGTGCGGAATATTCCGTAGACCTATATTACGACAAATATTAGTGCTAAAACAGAGCATAATTCATATCATGAACTTGACATGAAACGGAATTGGATACGAAACGAGTGCTCGAACAGTAATTCAAAACAGAGCTTAGCATGAATAATATATATACTATTTGAAACAAATATATATATAACAAAATCCCACTTACCGTCTGCTGGAATTTCTTGACTGGTATGCGAAATCTGGTACTTCGTACAGTACTAGGATGCAGCCTTGTGCAAAGTTTCAGCGTGGAAGTTTACTGAAATTTTTACTGAAAAATTTTCGAGGTGAGTGAGGGAAATATGCTGCCATCAGCTGGATATTTATAGGTGCAGAAATGGGAGTCAAAAGGGCAGTCATTAAAGCCTTAATTTCCTTATTTTATGGCCATTAAAATGGCTGTTACGAGAGAATTAGTGTAGGCATTGATTTGGGTCTCTTACTTGGCCATTAATCCCTCTAAATTGGCAGTTACTATTGCGAGATTTTCTCTGTACGCGTGAAGAAGCTTACTGAAATTCGCAAGCTAAGTTTTCCTTACCAAATCTGCATTGATTTGGGTCTCTTACTTGGCCATTAATCCCTCTAAATTGGCAGTTACTATTGCGAGATTTTCTCTGTACGCGTGAAGAAGCTTACTGAAATTCGCAAGCTAAGTTTTCCTTACCAAATCTGAATTTCCGTCGCCAAATCTGAATTCGCCAAATCTGAATTGACCGTCCAAAGCTGAGTTGACCAGTCCAAAGCTGAGTTGACTCTTGACCAGCTGTGTTGAGTGTCTGACTGTTGACTAGCTGACTTGACTGTCTTACTATTGACCAGCTGAGTTGGCTGTCTCAAATCTGAGTTGACCGAGCAGGATCTGGGTTGACCGAACACGATCTGAGTTGATCGAACAGGAACTGAGTTGACCGAGCAGGATCTGGGTTGACCGAACATGATCTGTGTTGACCGAATAGGATCTATGTTGACCGAACAGGATTTGGGTTGACCGAGCAGGATCTTGGTTGATCGAACAGGATCCGAGTTGATCGATGAAATCTGAGTTGACCGAGAGGGATTTGACTTGACCGACCTGAACTTTTTTTTTAAACCTGAATTTCTGGGTTTTTTCATTAGTTATACTAGAGAATCACTCTATAAAACGCCTATCATAGCCAGCCAAACCCAAGAAACTACGATTCTCAGCAACATTCTTGGGTGCTCCCAGTTAACAACAACCTCTACCTTACTGGAATCCACAGAAATACCTACAGCTGAGATGACATGAACCAGAAATACAACTCTGTCCAACCAAAACTCGCACTTAGAGAACTTAGCATACAGCTGCGAGTCTCGAAGCATCTGAAGAACCAACTTCAAATGCTCCTTGTGTTGCATCGGAGACTTAGAGTACACCAAAATATCATCGATAAACAAAATCACAAACTGATCGATGAATTCTCTAAAGACTCGATTCATTTGATCCATGAATACTGCGGGGGCATTCGTTAAACCAAAAGGCATAACTAGGACTAATGCCCGTACCTCGTACGAAAAGCAGTTTTCGCAACATCTTGCTCTCGAATGCGCAACTGATGATACCCCGAACGCAGATCGATCTTAGAAACACAGCCGAACCCTGAAGCTGATCAAACAAGTCATCGGTCCTCGGCAAAGGGTACTTATTCTTCACTGTCGCCTTATTCAACTGTCTAAAGTTGATGCACATCCTCATCGACCCATCCTTCTTCTTTACAAACAGATAGGTGCTCCCCACGGAGACATACTCGGCCTAATGAATCCCTTCTCCAGCAAGTCACTAAGCTGAACCTTAAGCTCTCTCAACTCAGCAGGCGCTAAACGATACGGATCTCGAGAGATAGGAGCTGTACCAGGTACCAACTCAATGCTGAAGTCTATCTCCCTCCTCGGAGGATAGCCAGGAATCTCCTCCGGAAACACATCAGGGAAATGACGAACAACGGGAACGTCATTGAGCTCTATGCGAGAAGAAGAAGACGCATCCAACGCATAGATCATAAATCCAGCATTCTCCAACGACAACAGGTTAAACATCTCCATCGCAGAGACTAAAGGAACTTCGATTGGGAATCATGGCCATAGAAATTCCATTTCTCGCCAGACTGGGGCCTAAAACGCACAACGCCATGGAAAAAATCCACAGTGGCCCTATAACTAGACAACACGTCCATTCCCACTATGCAATAGAAATCCCACATCATTAGCCTGATCAGGTTGGCTAGCAAAACATTCTCACCAAACCTAAGAATACCATTCAACAAGATCTCATGGGAGAATCCCACATCATTAGCCTGATCAGGTTGGCTAGCAAAACATTCTCACCAAACCTAAGAATACCATTCAACAAGATCTCATGGGAGTACAGGCTCGCGCCGACAGGGTCGCAACAGACACAACATCACATAAAACAGTGGTATGCAAACCATGCTCAACTACAAATGCATCAGAAATAAACGAATGTGATGCTCCTGTATCAAACAACACACGCGCAGGAAAATCAAAGACAAAACAAGTACCTGCAATCACTCCTACTCCTGGCGTGCCTTCTGCTTGCTCCCTCGTCATGGCATTCAATTGGGCAAACTAAGGTCCTGAGAAATGAGGCTGAGAAGACTTTCCAAACTGCGAAGAACCAAGCTGCTGGAATGGCCTAAACTGAGACTCTCCCAACCTCTGCTACGGAGCAGGAAAAGAACGACCTCTAGACGATCCACCTCGACCATACGGTGGGGCGGCGGTATGCTGAGATCCAGCCAAAGCACACACTCTCGCAAAGTGTCCATACTGACCACAAACGTTACACAAACCTTGCACTCCTACACACTGCGCCGTAGGATGCCTTCCTCCACACTGGCCACAAAACTCGACCCTGGAACTACTACCGCTGCTAGAACTACCCGAGCCAGAAGAACTAGAACCTGACTTATTCTTGAACTGACGATCACGAGGCCTAAACCTCTTGTGTCCTGACTGTTGAGCTACTTGTTGCTGGGGTGGCTGGGACGACTGCACAGACTGGGAAGGTTGCACCCTCGGAACCATGGGACGGTACCTTGCACCACTTGAGGCCTAACATGAGACCTACGGTTCTGCAGTCCTTCCTCAATATCCATAGCCTTGTCCACCGCATCCGCATAACTAGTCGGTGAACCCGCCAACACCAAAGAATACAACTCTTCATTGAGCCCCTCCAAGAACTTGTTCCTCTTTGCCCGCTCTTGGCCAGAAGCATGCGGAACATACGCAAGAAGAGAAGAAACCTCCGGGCATACTCTACCACGGACATAGTTCCCTGCACCAGGTTATCAAACTCACGCTCCATGGCGTTCACAAAGGATTTCGGAACGTACTCCTGACGGAAGGTAGTACCAAAGCTGTTCCACGTAATCCCTACACCTGTCTCCTCAAGAGTCCTCGAAGCGCCTCTCCACCAAAGCTCGGCACCTCTCCTCAACTGAAACGTATCCAGCCTCAACCTACGCTCGTCGTCATACCTGACACGATCAAACAACCCGATAATGTGCTGCAACCAGGACTCCGCATCGGAACTAGGCTCATCACCGTTAAACGTCTGATAATTCATCCGTTGAAACCTCGCCATCACAAGTTCCATGTCGTCCACACGGGCTGCCAGCTCATCTACCTCAATCTCAACCTGTCTATCACGACCACGACGAGGAACACTATGCTGCACTTCCTCGTTCTGACCCTCGGACTCTTCCTGAAACTGCCCTCTACCTCTACCCCTACGTCTAGGCGGCATCTACAAAGGCACTAAGAGGGTAAGATCACACAGCAACAAATATATCACATAGCAAATAAGCAACTTAGTCAAGCACATGCAACAAGCAACACTGTGCCTAGACTCAAGTGTTGATCAAAGAAATCGAGCTTATCCCAGCTTAAGCTTTGATACCAAAAATTTCAGGCCTCGTGCACAAACACAGAGTTTAACCATGCAAACAATAGCGGAAGCATTTAAAATAGTGGCTAAAATTTTGCTTTTGGCCTGACTGATAAAACATATTTTAAAAATACTGCAATACTCAAAAAAATCCAGTTGAATAAATTACGCAATACTAAAAGCCACAGTACAACAGTACAACATGCATCAAGCACCAATCAGCAACACTACAACTGAATACAATAAAGCACAGGGCATCCCTCGGCTACCAGTACTGATATATATATGCTATACGCTAACTGGGACACTCTAACCACCTCCTGGGGCACCTCCAGCTGGGTCAACTCCACGACCAGCTAAGTAACCTGGAAAACCTGAACAATACACACGGGCAAACAACACCAGCCCCAGAGGGACACGGGGTCAAACCCCAGTACAGAGAGCAACATAAAACAGCTAACGGAAAGAAACAGATAATATGCAAATGCTATGCATGAACAGCTGAGTACAAACAAAAGGCTACAACCAATGGCAGGGAGCCAGAATCTCGAAGGCAACTCAAAGCTGATCACTGATCAAAGACAAATACAACTGGATGTGGCCACGGTGTGTGTGAGTATATGGGAGCTCCGCACTCGTCTCAACACATGGCACCAGATGCAAAACACAGCTCAACCTGCTGTTTCCCAACTCATGAGGTGTGGGAGCTACCCACTCGCTCATAGTGGCTAAGAGATCCCAGCAGGGAGATGAGGGTGACGGGAGTTACCCGCTCTGTCTCTAAACAAGCATCCTGGTACGCACAGATAAAGATAACAAGGCATGGCTTAAACAAATATGATCCCAATATGACAAATGCGTGTATGCAACAGATAAAATTTCTAACACTTAACATATACAACGATGCAAGGCATACACAACAGCACGCATAATCACCCATGCTCAATCCAAAGCTCTAAAACAAGCTCACATCCGTACCTCAAGTCTTCTGAGCTACAATTACCACAAGACAGTCCCGAGCAACACAGATCTCACACCTGCTAAGCCAAACACAAATACTAGCTCAGGGACAGTAGCACAGAAACTACAAATTTGGAGCTACGAGCTCAACCAAATCTGTCCTACCCTTCTAACGCAACAGAAAGCTCTAAGCTAAGCACAAGGTAGGATCTTAACACTTACCCAACGAGCTACTTGAACGGTAGAAGCAAAGCCACGCTTATGCTAACAGACTACAGAAGGGAGATGTCTCGCAACCTCTCCAAGAGTGGCGCAAGCTTCCAAAAGCTGTACCAAATGAAACGTCTTAGCAAGAGGAGTCCAGCGCTACCACTCTTACTTCAATCGGAGCTGCCTACCGCCGTCAATCGGAGAAGATAAGGTTCGGTGAACAGTAGATAGGGTATCGCGATAGGATTCTCTATCGGGAAATATTCTAATTGTCGAAGCTGAAAAATAAAGAACGAAGGCAAAGTCCTCTATTTAAAGGTCAAATCTGCTCAAATCTGAAGAACAGAACCCACCGACACTTAAGCCTCAAACTGATTTCCTACTCGAATCTTCATCTCACATCAGATCTGGCTCTACGCGAAATAGATCCTGACTTACCCAAATGACGTCGCACAGAGTATATTGTCGCATCTGGACATGTCACCCGCTACTCGAATTTGAAATGCCAAACAGCATCGCACCGCAAAACTCAGATCCTACCGAAATCTGGAGACCAACGCTACTCAAATCTGAATCTCGCCCGCTAAACCAAACGCTGTCGTTCCAACTAATCCAAACGACGTAGTTAAGCTACTCGTCACAGAAAACACGCTAGCTCACCTCTGGCGCCTGCGATACCAGATTCCATCACCACAACTGAGCGCGATCACCCAGCACTGACCAACACTCACATCTGATCAGTTCCCGCGGAAATTCTCCAACTCTCCAGATTTGTTTCAAGGACTTATACGGACCCGATAACTAAGCCATGCATACCAACTCAAAGCTGGCTCATCCCAGATCTGTTCAAGCCAAATCTGGTCTATACTAAACCCGATTAATTAACTCAATTAATCTAATCAACTTTCGGGTCTCACACTCATATTATATGAGATGAATATTTTTATGTACTTAAACCGAGCGAAGTACTTATTGATGCAAGATACTGAACTTCGTAAAGGATTCAAATTTGATCACGTGTGGCCTATCATGAAAGATACAAAAATACGTGACACAAATTTGGACTCATCACAGTCAGATATGACGACACCAAATACTCCAACATCAGGTTCTACTGGATTATTTTATTTTGAAATTAATTTAAGTAGTGATGACACTGCAGGTGGCACTTCATCTCAGCGACCTCTTGGAGTCAAAAAATCCAAATTAAAGAAAAAAGAGATGATAATGTTCTGGAATTAATATCAACGATAAAAGAAGGACATCGCGATCTTATGAATGTACTACAACAGGGATATACTGACTTTCAACAAAATTATGATACTAAAATGTTAGCATTATAAAATGAGGGAAAAAAGCTAGAAGATTGAAGAAAAGAAAATTGAAGAGCATTGACAACCCTTCAAGAGGAGAACAAAATTTTGTACATGGATTTGGCCACGATTGGGGATCCAGAAGTGCACGATATTATTCGAAAACAACGAGCAAAATTCCTAAAAAAATAAATGAAGCACATGATCAACGTGAACATGACGCATTTGGAAATTATTTTGATGATTTTGGAGGATCCGGATATAATTTGGGAGATTACTGTTAACTATCTTATTTTTTTATGTTGTGTTTTATCTCATTTCATTATTTTCGTATTTAAATCTAATTATATATTTGTAATTCGAGTATATTATCAATGTATTTCTATTTCAATTCTGTATTTGAAATTAGTTGGAGAATCTATAATTAACTAATTAGTTTGTTATTTAACGTAAATATTTAAATAAAAAAACTAAATTAATTTATAACATTTATTAAAAAAATAAAAATATATATAAATAAAAAACAGTTTAAATTTTTATTAATATTTTGATTTTTTAATTTGTTTGATATAATAAACTGTATTAATTTAAATATTAATTTATATATATTTAATTAATTAAGATAGTATAATTTTTTAATTTTAATTTATTTGATATAATAAACTGTTTTTAAATAATTATGATTTTAATAAACAAAAAAAAGGGAAAATCGATTTGGCGCAGACGCAGAGTTGGCCAACACCGATTTGGAGAGATGGTGACTGATTTGGAGCAGGATTGGAGATAGATTTTTTAACTAAAATGGTGCAGGAGCAGGATTGGAGATAGATTTTTTAACTAAAATGGTGCAAAGCACCAAAATAGTGCACAGCTGGAGAAGTCTTAAGTGGAATTGAACGACCGAACGATCTATAAAGTGGACTTATTTTGATAACAACATATAAATTTTGAACATGGAAAATTTTTTTCATCTATTAATTGTTGATTTTTTCTTGGGTTGTACATAATTGTAAATTTTGGTTAGGAAGTTTTTGTAATGTTGAGTGTAGTTAAGTTGAAAATATTTGCGATATAATCATCAAATTATATTAAAGATCAGACACTTATATAATCATAAAGTTGGATAAATTTATTAATTCTTGCCTTTGAAATAAATGAACCTATTATCTATTATCGAAACTACTATTTTTTTAGTATAGTGGTGTTGCGTAAGTCTAATAAATTAATGTATACATACATTCTGAAGGGTCCAAAGACTAGGTATCGTGAGTTTTCACACAGCTCGGCATCAATTCATGGATCAAAAATATAGATTGCGTGCTTTTTAAAAATGGTTTAAAAGACACAACAATAGTGGGGACGGACAGATCGCGCGTAAGCTGAATCAGCACGGGGAGCGCCTAAGCTAAACTAGCACGGAGCGCAACTGAGCTGTAACGCCCAGAAATCCTAATTACGTGAATTGAATGCATGTGGAGGAAAACCTTATGTTAATATGATTTGTATGTCATGTATGTGTTTATATGATGATTTTATGTGTTACGTGTGCATATCGCTTTACGGTACGGTTTGAGACCGGTAAGCGGGGACGAGTTCGGAGACGACCAAATCGAAAATATTTAAAAGTTTTAGTCCTTAGACATATTTTAAAGCAAAATATTTTTATTTTATGCAAAATTTCCAAAATGATGAGATTTTATGCACAGTTACCGAGGGGGACCCATTTTTCGCCTATACGGGCCATTTTTATGACTTTTATTACACTTTTAAAATTGAGAGACTTCATGTTACGAAAATTAAAGGCTGGGAGTCTGAATTTTTAACATTTTTAGGCCTTTTTAATTAAAGGAGGGTTAGTTTTGGGATTAAGCCTTTTAATTTGATTTAAAACAAGGTAGATGGGTCTTTTTGTACACTCTCATTCACTCATCACCCCTCTAACTCGAAAATTACCCTAATCCCTCCTCCAACCAGCCGACTCCAGCCTCTTTTATCCCCTTGGTGGCCGAAAATTTGCAAGATTTTCATTGGAACTCTAAGGTGTGATCTCCTCTATTGTCCTCCGCCCCGGTATCATGTATTTTCGCTTCTCTATCAATCAATGCATGTTATATTCTTTCTTTTCTCACCATATAGATCATATTACACTGTTTTTACAAAGATTATGCATTAATTTTATGTGAATGTTTCAGATCTTAAGGTTTATGTTCATGATCATGCATGTACTCATATGTGCACCTCACGGTTTTGAATTATTTTGCATGGCTACGGTTCATGGTCTGCTTGAGGGGTCTGGTCTCATTGTTAAGTGGTTCATGGTGGTCCTAGGAGTGGCTTTTCATGGTTCTAAGTGGTGGAATTGTGGTCGAACCAATGGCTTGATGTCGCACACCGCGCAGTGTGTGTTTGTGCGTGTCGCATGCGTCTCCTCCCAGCGTTCGTTCTCCTTCGTGCGAGCTCGGTTGGGGCACTGGTTAGTCTCGTTGGAACCGCCTGGACCTGGGGTGGTCCAGCCAGAAGGGCTCCGGCAGTGGTGTCCGGAGTAGAGAGAACTATTGCTGATACCATCAGGTGGTCGCGACGGCACAACATGGCTGGTGCGTCCACTTGAAGCGACTGTTTCTCCCTGGTTAGGCCACGGTTTGAGGCAAGGTTGGTCACGTTAGAACCGCCTGGACCTTATGGTGGTCCAGCCGGAAGGGATCCGGCCATGGTGGCCGGATAAGGGAGGTCGAGCATGATGACTGGCGGCTGGTCGCTGCCCTGCATGAACCAGTGTGTGTTTTTGGGTTTAGGGTTTGTAGTGGGCGGTTTTGGTCCAATTGAATCGGCTGGTTTGGTTGGGCTGAACTGGTTCTTCGAGTCTCGAGTCGAATATTTTAAGTCTGGTCCGATTTATTTTATTTTTGGGCCGGGTAATTTTATTTTTAAAGTCCGGGTCGTTTTTACCGGGTCAAGTCAACTTTTAAGTTAAAATTAGTTTCGGTAAAATTATTTTCGGGTCAACGATTTTAAGTCAAAATCTAATTCTTTTTAGATGCTGGAATTTTTAATTTAAATTGGGTTTTTAGCCAAATTAGTGGACTTTGGGCCGATATTTATTTTAATGAATTTTAAGCCTTTTTAACGATATTGGGTCGAGTCCTTCAAATGAATTTAAAAGGGTTGTTCTTAGTCGTTGGGCCAAGATGAATTGGGCTTAGGATTTGTTCTAAGTTTTAGTTGAGGCTTTGGGACTTAGAATTAGTGGGCCAGTCGCTTGAGCCAGTCCTTGACCGGGCCAAAGTAAAATAATGCATAGGCCCATGAATATAATTTTAATGTTATATGTATCAGGTTATGTATTTTAAGTATGTAATGTTTTAAGAAAATTAGAATATATTGATGGGCCAAGGTTTTAAAGTTGCATGATATTTTTATTAAACGCATGCATCATGAAAGTTTAAATTATGTTAAGGCATGTATGAAAAAGATTTTGAGAAATTGAAGTGTGGTGGGGTAATGTAACGATGGGAGTTAGCCGGGTAGCCGGGCCCGGGGATCCCCTGTTAATGTATAACGATTATGAGCCTATGGATCCATGTGATCACGACATGGTGAAGTGGCAAGCATAGAGGTGTGACATATAAGGATCCCGAGGTAAGATCGGGTGAACCACACAGCCACGTACGTTGGTTTATAGATTGATCAATCGAATTTAACGGCTCTCACTTCATGGATACGACTCACATGTTCTTTTTAGTTATGTTATGTATTATGCTATGCCTTAACATATATGTTATGATGATTTATGTACGACTACAGCATGATTTAATGTTTTAAGATCTTTTAATGCACCCATGTCATGAAAATTATGTTCATATACTTATGTGCATGTATGTGGTTTTATTGTATGTACCGTTATTATTAGCGGATATAGCATGCTGGGCCTTTAGGCTCACTAGGTTTATATGATGCAGGTGAGCATGCTAATGTTGATGATATTACTCCGACCGGCGGTGAGGACGTCCGATGCTCCGCTGCGGCTGTTACCCCGTGTACCGCTTAGTTATTTCATGTTATTTTCTTTTAAACATGTTCAGTTTTTCCGCAAACAGTTTTTGAGTACTCTGATTTTTATGCTTAGCTTGTGAGACGTGGATTAAGGATTTTTGCAGTCGTTTTATCGCATGTTGAGATGTTATTTTTAATTCTTAAGATATGGTTTTTATTTATCGCTTTCATTAAATGTAATTCCACGTCGGCTTACAAAAAAAAAAATTTAGAGGTTTAGTATGTTTCAACTTGATATCAGAGCGGTGGTTCTGGTGGGGTACTAGCCTGCTGTGTGGAGCTCGGAGGTCGCACTGCCAGTCTGTGAGTTTTATTTTATGATTTATGTTTATGTTTGTATGCTGCATGTTTAGTTTTGCGTTACTTTTACCTTAGATTTTAAGGGTTAGACGCCTAGTCATGCACTTAGATTTACGTTATAAGACTTTGGTGTACCAGAACAATGCCTCCCCGTCGCAACCGAGAGCAGCAGCAGGATGACGACTTGCCTCTTCAACCACCCCAGATGACGCCGTTTGAGAGGGCTAACGTGGAGATGTTAGCTGGGATTACTAGGCTGTTGGAGCGTCAGACGGAGCGATCTGGCGGGAAGTTGCATGAGGAGGATGTCGCAGAGAGGTTCTGCAAGCAGGGACCCAAGGAGTTTGCGGGGACTACAGACCCGCTAGTTGCTGAGGAGTGGAACCTAAGTTGAACTGTAGGACATCTAGGACTTTTCTTGAGAATTTTGACGGATAGGACTAGCGAACCTAGAACAGTTTAGGTATCTAACTACTTTTGGGCTTTTAGTATGGCCGTAAACGCGTGCCTGTGTGCTGTGTTCGTTTTGGGCGAGATTCGTGTGCTTGGTGTTACTACCCTTGCATTATTAGACTCAGGGGCGACTCACTCATTTATTTCGAGTGCTTTCACGCAGAGGATGGGTATTACGCTGGAGAGTTTGGGTATGGCTCTCGCAGTGACCTTGCATTATTAGACTCAGGGGCGACTCACTCATTTATTTCGAGTGCTTTCACGCAGAGGATGGGTATTACGCTGGAGAGTTTGGGTATGGCTCTCGCAGTGACGGTCCCTTCAGGAGAGGAGTTGTCGACGACCAGCGTGGTTCAGGGATTGACGATGACGTTCCAGGAGCATGCAGTCCAAGCAGATTTAGTGGTGTTGCCGATGTCAGGATTTGATTTCATACTAGGCATGGATTGATGAAGGAGTTAAAGGAGCAGATTCAGGAGTTGCTTGATAAGGGGTTCATTCGCCCTAGTTTTTCTCCATGGGGCGCGCCTGTTCTATTTGTGAAGAAGAAGGATGGTAGCATGAGGTTATGTATTGATTACCGGGAGTTGAACAGAGTTACCATGAAGAACAGATATCCACTCCCGAGGATTGAGGATTTATTCGATCAGTTGCAGGGAGCTTCAGTATTCTCGAAGATTGATCCGAGTTCTGGCTATCATCAGCTGAGATTTAGAGAGGAGGACGTGTCCAAGACTGCTTTTCGGACACGCTACGGCCACTACGAGTTCTTGGTGATGCCATTTGGTCTGACGAACGCCCCAGCGATTTTTATGGATCTGATGAACAGAGTATTCAGGCAGAATCTAGACCAGTTCATCATCGTGTTCATCGACGACATTCTGATTTACTCGAGGAGCTTTGAGGAGCATAGGCAGCACTTGCAGACAGCCTTGCAGACTTTGAGGGAGCATAAGTTATACGCCAAGTTCAGCAAGTGCGAGTTTTGTCTAGAGCAGGTGGCTTTCTTAGGGAATATTGTGTCGAGAGATGGGATTTCCGTTGACCCATCGAAAGTGGAAGCAGTGCAGAACTAGGGAATTCCGAAGAATGCAGCGGAGATTCGTAGATTCTTGGGTTCGGCAGGTTATTATCGCAAATTCATCAAGGGCTTCTCCTCTATTTCAGTGCCCTTGACAGCCTTGACCAAGAAGTATACGAAGTATGTGTGGAGTGCCGACTGCCAGAGGAGCTTTGATCAGCTGAAGGAGGCCTTTACTTCAGCACCAATATTAGCTATGTCAGTGGACCACGAGGAGTTTTTGGTTTATACCGATGCTTCTTTGAGAGGTTTGGGTGCAGTTCTGATGCAGGGAGGTAAGGTTATTGCATATGCGTCGAGACAGCTGAAGAGTTATGAGCAGAACTATTCGACGCACGATCTGGAGCTTGCAGCAGTAGTGTTCGCACTGAAGAATTGGAGACACTATTTGTACGGCGAGAAGTGTCAGATTTTCACCGACCATAAGAGCCTCAAGTACTTCTTCACCCAGAAGGAGCTGAACATGAGGCAGCGCAGATGGCTAGAGTTGGTGAAGGACTATGATTGTGACATTAGCTACCATCCGGATAAGGCTAATGTGGTAGCAGACGCTTTGAGATGGAAGACTTCAGTGGTGGCGTGTTTATAAGTTGAGTGACCACTAAAGATGGAGATTCAGAGATTTGGTTTGGAGTTTTATTCAGGAGGTTGTGCGCCTAGCCTCGCAGCACTCACAGTTCAGCCGACTCTTCGTGATCGGATTAGGGACGGCCAGGCTGCAGATGAGCAGTTACAGCAGTGGAGACAGAGAGATGAGGCTAGAGAACGAGGTTTGCACACAGTTGATGATGGGATAGTCCGTTTCATGGGTCGCATGTGGGTACCGAATACTGAGCAGTTGAGAGCGGAGATATTATCAGAGGCCCATGCATCAACGGGAGGTTGTGCGCCTAGCCTCGCAGCACTCACAGTTTCAGCCGACTCTTCGTGATCGGGATTAGGGACGGCCAGGCTGCAGATGAGCAGTTACAGCAGTGGAGACAGAGAGATGAGGCTAGAGAACGAGGTTTGCACACAGTTGATGATGGGATAGTCCGTTTCATGGGTCGCATGTGGGTACCGAATACTGAGCAGTTGAGAGCGGAGATATTATCAGAGGCCCATGCATCAACGTATTCAATTCACCCAGGGAGTACGAAGATGTACAGGGATTTGCAGACAATTTACTGGTGGCCAGGGATGAAGAGGGATACCGGACGATTTGTATCAGAGTGTTTGACATGTCATCAGGTCAAGGCAGAGCACCAGAGACCAGCAGGGTTGCTACAGCCACTCCCTATCCCTGAGTGGAAATGGGAGAACATCACGATGGATTTTGTGGTTGGTTTACCTAGGAGTCCCAGAGGCTTTACGGCGATTTGGGTGATTGTGGATCGACTCACCAAGTCCGCACACTTTCTACCGGTGAAGACCACTTTCACATTGACACAGTATGCAGAGCTATACATTAGGGAGATTGTCAGGATGCATGGCATACCAGTCTCTATTATGTCAGATAGGGATTCCAGGTTTACTTCTGCGTTTTGGAGGAGCTTGTATGCTGCATTGGGGACCAAGCTATCATTCAGTACGGCTTTTCACCCGCAGACAGACGGACAGTCGGAGAGAGTCATCCAGATTCTAGTGGAATTACTGAGAGCCTGCGTGATAGATTTGTTAGAGTAGATGCCGAACTAGCCAACTTGTGGCGTGTGGGTTTATAGACTCTTGTATATGACAATCTTTATATATGATATTCGCATTTAGTTATATGGCATTCTTTACTTTCATTGTGTGTATGATGATTTACAATTGCGTTGAGTAAAGACCTAGAATGCACTAAAGTGTATGTTAGATGTGATAGTGGGTACGACGGCTATCATGAAACACATCTGATAGTCACTGTGTGTTCTGAACATGTTCCTAGTCGATTGGGCCGTCAAAATGAGGATAAGGCCGCCCAAGCTCGAGACTAGTATCTGCGATGCGAAGCACCATGTTTCATTTGTAGGGAACATTGTGATGTTCTGAGCATGCAGATAGATAGTGACCTGGTGATCTATCGAACTACCCTCGTTCGGACTTTCCAAGTGGTTACCATTTGTCGAGTGGATAAGTCCGAGGTCTTGGTTGTACTGATTAGTCCTCACGACTCGAAACGTCATTGAGACTCTATATGATAGGCGTCTCACTTTGACTCGTTTGCCGACTCACTTGGGGTCATCAGGCGGCGGGATTGGGTGAGACCCCGATGCATGTAGGATTCGATGCATCGTTGTCGAGTATTCACCGCTCGCAGACATGCGTGGATATCCTATGCTATATGAGGGTATAAATCTCTGGCCAGAGTACTAGAACTGTTTTAGGTAAATGTGTTTGCCTAGTTACACTCGCGATGTCACTATTCGATCTCCAAGATGTATGCATAGTTATCGGATCTATAGCAACTCTCGATTTACAAATGGTCGTTGATCTGATCGGGATATATGGATTGAAAGGACCGTACTGTACGCTAACCACGACCAACTGGTTCTTGCAGGCACTATCAATTTTACCTAGGGGATCATGGGGCGATGTTGCTAGACGCTCTTACCATGATCCGTTGGGCAAGTCCGGAATTGTGATTCCGGAGCCAAAATGGTTGTGGGCCCACGACTAGCTGTATCCCTGAACCATTGAGGGTCACACAAGTACTGGATTCGAGATTCCCGCACGGATACTCAGCTCAATGTGTTGAGCATACGAAGAGGATTTTGGGAGTGCGACTTCCTAAAAGGTCAACAGAGGTCAAATCATGATTTGCCGATGTTGAGGGGCAAAACGGTCATTTTGCACTAGGGTTCTGAAAAATGGTTTTTCAGATCATAGCATTCAGTTTTGGAAACTGAGTCGATCGGTCCGATCTGATCGGCGATCGGAGTTACGGTGAAGTCTCGGTGATGGAGATGAAACGAATATTCATCCGTTGGACCCGGGCCCGTTGGGCCGGATCCAAATCCATCACTAAGTCTATTTAATATAGACTTAGGACATAACTTAACACACTTGATACAATTAACCCTAAACCTAAGCACTATAGCCGCCGCCCCCTCTCCTCATCCTCACGCCGCCGCCGCCCTTTGTGCGCCGCCGCCGTCGCCGCCGCTTCGCCGGAATTTGTTCCCGCCAATCTTGACGAGGAGAATTCGTCCGTGCAGATCTCGTCAGGCCTTCTAGTGCAGGCTGACGAAGGAATCCCGTCTCCGGTCGTGGATCTGATTGACGATATCTACCGCCGCCTACCGTGAAGTGTCGTTTTCTTTACGAAACCGGTCGGAGCCAGGAACGAGTTGCCAGCAAGGTAGCAATCTTAAACGCCCTATGAATGTCATAGCATGTTAGTTTTTATCGTATTGATCGTCTCCCGGTATTGTTTTTGTTCTTCCGCTGCCTCGCCGGGAGGCGTGATCCGGATCCACCGTGGTTTCCCCAACAGTGGTATCAGAGCCAGGTTTTCGGATCTGATCAATACGATACTGCCTTATTGTATCTATCCTCTTGAATTTCAGATTTAGATCATCAAAACGTTTTGGATTTCGTCCGGCCGCCGCCGCATGCGACGGCGCCCCTCCTCGCGCGCACATGCGCACGCTTCACATGCGCTCCCGACGTGAAACGTCGCGCTTCATGCGCGACACCATCACGCGCTGGCCGCACGATGGACGGCCACTGGTCGAGCGTCACGGCCGTGCTGGTCGCACCGCTTTGCGCAAGTCGTTGCGCGATCTGCCGCCGCGCTGGATGGCGCACACGATGCGCGCTTGTCGCGCATCACAGCCACGTGCTGGCCGCACGATTGCGCCATGATGGCCGACCGCTGCTGCACCTCGCTGGGCGCCGTGTCGCGATGGAGATCGGCCGTTGGTTGTGCACCTTGCTGCGTGGTGGTCGTGTGATGGGCGCACGGCGATGCGACGTGAGTGGCGAGACGATGCCCGATGTTGCGGCCGAGCGTGGTTTTTGCGCCGCGCGCAATTTTTCGTGGTGGCGCCGCCGCCGCCGGCCGCCGCCCCGATAAAATGCGATTTTATGATTAAAATATGATTTTGCGATAAATAATAGGATTATTTAATTTATGCATGTTAATTAGATTATCTGCATGATTGGGGTGATCGAGAGCCGTGCCCAATTTGTTAGGTGTATGCGATAGGTTTTTGTGATTCGGTTTGTAAATATTTTGATTATCATTTAAAGTGGGTCTGTTTGTGGCCCGTTCCCACCCCTTGATAAATGTATCCCTTGTATGTCATGGTTATTGTAAATTACTAGATTTAGTGGGAGGACATCCGAAGACGGTGGACAATGACGATCAAGATATTGAAGACCGAAGATCTGTAAAACCGGAAAGCATTGTAATAGGATTGCATTGCATATTGCATCACCCCTAGGATTGGACCCAGGTCCGTGACTGGCAACCACGGACAGCATAGCTCTCACGATCGATCATCCCAATATTTATATATGTTGATATAGCTTAGTTGAATCCGCATGTTGCATGTTTTAAATTAGATTTAAAATATATGCATGAGACTAAAGTTTTTCAAAAATAAAATCCCTCGTTTTAAATATGATTTAAAACTTATATCAAGATAAAATGTTTATTCGATAAACTAAAGGGTATTTAAAATTGTTTAAATTTCCCTACCTTCCATCAACAATGGGTGTACGTCGATGCTACTCGTATACATGGCCCGGCTCATATTATTGAGGGGGTCATGTATGCCGGAAAGCTGTCCACGCCATTGACAACTGTTGTGAGTCGGTGGGAACTCCCTTTAACGTTGGCTCATATTATTGGGGACGTTAAGTGGACCGTCCTTCACGACTCAGCATTGATGGGTCAATCTTGACACGTGATAGTAAACGGTGTCATATTATTGGGCCCTTACTGGACGTGAGGTGAATACATGGAGGTTGCACCGGTTGCAATCGGAAACTACCTTTTGGGGGTCATGGATGGCTGATATTATTCGGGTCCATGATCGCTTGATTGGGCTCCGTGTACCCACTAAAGAAACTTGTTCTCTCGATTTCATTAGAGGGTGGTGAAATCGTTAAAATAGTGGGAGGGTAATTCATAAAGCTTAACGACCATGTTTTATGTCTTAGCGTTTATTTTATATATAGTTAGTAATGCATGTCTGTTTTCCTTTTCAGTATTACTGCTTATAAAATGGTTTCGATGAAAAACCCGCTCGCTGCTATACTGGATAGCAACAGGTTCACCGATCTGAACTACCAAGACTGGCTCCGCAACCTCAATCTTGTATTGGCTTCGGAGAAGCTCCTCTATACGATAGAGAAGTGCCCTCCGGAGGAAACCCCTGCCAATGTCAGCCCTGAGGAGCTGATTACGCTTAACCAATGGCGGGACGACGAGGTTAAAGCTCGATGCTATGTGATGGCATCGATGTCCAACGAAATGCAACGGCACTTTGAGAAGACAAAGTATGCTTCTGCCATACTCTTTCATCTCAAGGAACTGTACGGGGAGAACTCTCGACATGAGAGGTTCACGGCTGTCAAGGAGCTTATGACAAGCCGCATGCGCGATGGGACTTCGGTCCGCGAGCATGGGGTTCGTATGATTGGGCTCGTTGAAAAGCTGTCGGGCCTTGATATCGTACTTCCACACGAGCTGTCGATGTATGTACTTCTCCTCTCGCTACCCGCTGCATTTGACCCCTTTGTGGTCAACTTCAACATGAACAAGCTGGAAGCCACCCTTGAAGAGGTTGTTAACATGCTCATAGTGTTTGAAGGGACCATAAAGAAGGACAAACCCGTCCTCCTTCTGGGTTCTTCTTCCTCTGCGAAGAAGGGGCCCAGACGCAAGAGCAAGAAGCGTTCTGCTCCTGGAAAGGAGGACAAGTCCGCCAAGAAGCCAAAGGCAAAGGTTTCGAAACCAAACAAGTCTGAGGATGTCTGCCACCACTGCCACAAGGCTGGGCATTGGAGGAGGAACTGCAAGGAGTACCTCGAGCAGTTGCGAACTGCGAAAGGTATGTTATATCTTGAAATAAATATGTCTCTTAATTCGACTTCTTGGGTACTTGATACCGGATGTGGATCTCATATCTGCAATGATTTGCAGGTGATGACAAGAAGCCGACGTCTTAGAGAGGGTGAGACCCACTTGAGGCTTGGCAAAGGAGCAAGAGTTAATGCAGTAGCTATAGGAGATGTTTATTTATTTATGTCTTCTGATTTTAAGTTGTTATAGAGAAACGTTTTATTTGTTCCCGAATTAATAAAGAACATTATTTCTGTTTCTATGCTTGATAGTGATGGATATTCTTGTATATTTGCTAATTCGATTTGCAATATTTACAAGAATGAATGTTTAATTAATGGGACTGCGTCTGATGAGTAGTTGGCTTTAGGGCAAGTGGGAGATTGTTAGAGTAGATGCCCAACTAGCCAACTTGTGGCGTGTGGGTTTATAGACTCTTGTATATGACAATCTTTATATATGATATTCGCATTTATTTATATGGCATTCTTTACTTTCATTGTGTTTATGATGATATACAATTGCGTTGAGTAAAGACCTAGAATGCACTAAAGAGTATGTTAGATGTGATAGTGGGTACGACGGCTATCATGAAACACATCTGATAGTCACTGTGTGTTCTGAACATGTTCCTAGTCGATTGGACCGTCAAAATGAGGATAAGGCCGCCCGAGCTCGAGACTAGTATCTGCGATGCGAAGCACCATGTTTCATTGGTAGGGAACATTGTGATGTTCTGAGCATGCAGATAGATAGTGACCTGGTGATCTATCGAACTACCCTCGTTCGGACTTTCCAAGTGCTTACCATTTGTCGAGTGGATAAGTCCGAGGTCTTGGTTGTACTGATTAGTCCTCACGACTCGAAACGTCATTGAGACTCTACATGATAGGCGTCTCACTTTGACTCGTTTGCCGACTCACTTGGGGTCATCAGGCGGCGGGATTGGGTGAGACCCCGATGCATGTAGGAGTCGATGCACCGTTGTCGAGGATTCACCGCTCGCAGACATGCGTGGATATCCTATGCTATCTGAGGGGATAATAATGTATAAATCTCTGGCCAGAGTACTAGAACTGTTTTAGGTAAATGTGTTTGCCTAGTTACACTCGTGATGTCACTATTCGATCTCCAAGATGTATGCATAGCTATCGGATCTATAGCGACTCTCGATTTACCAATGGTCGTTGATCTGATCGGGATATATGGATTGAAAGGACCGTACTGTACGCTAACCACGACCAACTGGTTCTTGCAGGCACTATCAGTGATACCTAGGGGATCATGGGGCGATGTTGCTAGAAGCTCTTACCATGATCCGTTGGGCAAGTCGGGAATTGTGATTCTGGAGCCACAATGGTTGTGGGCCCACGGCTAGCTGTATCCCTGAACCATTGAGGGTCACACAAGTACTGGATTCGAGATTCCCGCACGGATACTCAGCTCAATGTGTTGAGCATACGAAGAGGATTTTGGGAGTGCGACTTCCTAAAAGGTCAACAGAGGTCAAATCGTGATTTGCCGATGTTGAGTGGAAAAACGGTCATTTTGCACTGGGGTTCTGAAAAATGGTTTTTCAGATCATAGCATTCAGTTTTGGAAACTGAGTCGATCTGTCCGATCTGATCGACGATCGGAGTTACGGTGAAGTCTCGGTGATTGAGATGAAACGAATATTCATCCGTTGGACCCGGGCCCATTGGGCCGGATCCAAATCCAACACTAAGTCTATTTAATATAGACTTAGGACTTAACTTAACACACTTGATACAATTAACCCTAAACCTAAGCACTATAGCCGCCGCCCCCTCTCCTCATCCTCACGCCGCCGCCGCCCTTTGTGCGTCGCCACCGCCGCCGCCGATTCGCCGGAATTTGTTCTGGCCAATCTTGACAAGGAGAATCCGTCCACGCAGAGCTCGTCAGGCCTTTTAGTGCAGGCTGATGAAGGAATCCCGTCTCCGGTCGTGGACCTGATTGACGATATCTCCCGCCGCCTACCGTGAAGTGCCGTTTTCTTTACGAAACCGGTCGGAGCCAGGCACGAGTTGCCAGCAA
>KQ994490.1:161467-174728 GCA_001598015.1 Dorcoceras hygrometricum
AAAATGAAATTGAAAGAAATGAGAAACTGGGCTATCTTCCCCTGTTTCTGCCATTGAAATGTTTATTGAACTGTTTACGAAAAGAACAGTGTTTATGGAAGTTCCTTAACATATGCATTGTACAGATGTCTGCCTGCGTTTTATGAAATTGTTACTACTCAGATTTTACTTGCTGAGCCTTTAGGCTCACTAGCTTTTAAAATGGTGCAGGTACGACAGCTGATGGAGGAACAGCAGGTGGAACTTGAATCAGCAGATGGGTGGCGTTGTGTTTATCCAAGGCCTACGTTTTCCGTGTCGTAGTTGTATTGTTTTGATTAGGTTGTGCTGTATTAAATCAGTAGCAATGGTTGTATATTTATCTCAAATAACAGCTGTTGTAAACCGCATTTGCAAAGTTATATGAAACACCCTGTTTTCCGCAAAAGCTTTTAGCAGTAGCGCGCGTATTTGAGTATCTGCTGAACATTTCGAATTGTTTTGTGTCTTGTTTTCCTTTGAGTTATAAGAGATGCAGCTTATAACAAATCTTCTTTTAGCCCTTCTTTTATTCGAAAATTTTGTTTACCCCATTTCTCGTGGCCCCATTGGGTTTTTGGGTGTCACAGATCTGAACGAGTAAAAATACGAGCTGCAGTAGCTCTGGTTCTTGAAAGGTTTTAGCACCGAGAAGTATATCAGATATGATTAAAATTCATGCGGAAACAACCAGAAATACTTTCTGAAAATTGAAATCTGATGATGCAATTGTATGCAAAAAGCTATATACAGAAAGCTGTAATGTAATGCCTAAAAATCCTGATTACGTGGAAATGAGTGCATGACTAGGGGTAAAATCATTTTAGAAAGTTATATGTTATTTTATGTGATTTCATGATGGTTTAATGTTGCATAATATGCATGTCATGTTTCAGTCTATTTGAGTTCCGGACGCGTAGACGAAAGTTGGGACGCCCGAGATGAAAATTATTTGAGATCTTTTAAGCCCTTAGATTTTTAAGAGTAAAATTATTATTTTAAAGCAGAAATTTCCGAAAAATGGGATTTTTATGATTATTTTGAGGGGAACCGTTTTTCGCCTATACGGGCTGTTTTAATGGACTTTATTGTATTTTAAAATTTAGGAGGCGATATATTACGAAAATTTAGAGTTTTAAAGTTTAATTTTAAAGTTTTGTTCAACATTTTAAATAGGTGGAGGGTTAGTATAGGAAAAACTCTTACTTTTATCAATTAAAACATTTGGAGGGGTCTTTTTGGCACAACTCATTCTCCCCTTCACCCTATTTTCGAAAACCCTACTCCTCCCCCACTCTCCAAGCCGCCTCAAGCCACTCCCCTCTCCCTCAAGCTTGAAAATTTGCAAGTTTTAGGTGATCCAAGGTGGTCTTGTCCCGATCTCGCGTCCTCCGCTTCGGTAACTTGCAGATCTTCTATTTTCTCCATTAAAGGCATGTGATATCTTTCCTTTTTCTCACCATTTAAGCTATATAAAACTGTTTTGATGGATCTGTGTCAACAGATCCAGATTGAATTTTGAATTACACAAAACTTATTATTGTGTTACTAACAATTCCACTTACTGTACAGACTTTAGGATCGAAGAAGAAGATGAACAGTTGCAGAAGTTTGTCCAGTCGATGGTTCACAATATAAAGTTCAGCAGTTGGTTTGGTTAATCATTGTAAACGGCAGCTGGATTGGCAATGGAGACGTCCAAAGTTGAGTCAGCTGTTCGTAATCAGGCGGAGGCCAAGTTGAACCAGCTGGAGCATAGTGAACCAGTTGGAACGATAAGAACCAGCTGCAAGCGCTAAAGTGGAAGGTGGACCAGCTGGAACATCGAAGGGGATGATGAATCGGCTGGTACACCAAGGAGCGAGGATAACCAGCAGGAACGTATTGAACCAGCTGGAACGTATTGAACCAGCTGTAACGATATGAACCAGCTGGAAGTGCTGAGGAGAAGTTGGATCAGCTGGAGTGATTATATGAGCAACTGGACCAGCTGATGCGCTAAAGAAGTGAACAGTAGGAGAAGATAAAGCGACGTCATACAGGAAGAACAATCAGTCGCAAGCTTCAGTGCAACCAGACGAGCGTACTCAAAGTTAGCGATAGCAAAACGATGTCGTTTGAATAAGTTGATACGACAGCGTTTTGTCTTCGCGAATTCAGTCGATGGTTTGCAATAATAAAACCAGCGGGTGATTTTCTTAAAGGAAAATCAGCAGACAAGTTGAACCAGCAGGAGCGCTAAAAGAAAGATGACGTCAGCAAATTCAGTCGATGGATTAGCGACGATGACATCAGCAGAGACGTCATCATAATCAGCAGACACATTGATGTACCAGCTGTTGCTATGCATCCAGTCGCAAGATGATGTACCAGTCGCAAGCTTTGTGTATCCAGTCGCAAGCACTTCAAGATCAACGTCTGGACAACCAGTCGCAGCAATGAAAAGAAAAACCAGATGCGAAGTTGTTTCAAAGGAAAAAGATTTTATACCAGTCGAGTGGATTGCAAAGGAGCGAAAACCAGACGCAGAAAAGAAACAGCTGTTGCGCGACGTGTTGTGACAAAGAAAAGACAACAGCTGAGCGAACAGCTGTTGAACAATTTGTTGAAGAACATTCAGCCATTCAACGCAATCAACGCTCAAGATGGAAGAATCAATGGCTGAGATTAAGTCGTGCAAATTGCCTGGAATTAAGGGAACAAGATTTGTACTATTCTGGGAAATAGTACAATTTACAGAGGAGCATTGCACGCATTTGGAAGCTCAAGATGGAAGAATCAATGGCTGAGATTAAGTCGTGCAAATTGCCTGGAATTAAGGGAACAAGATTTGTACTATTCTGGGAAATAGTACAATTTACAGAGGAGCATTGCACGCATTTGGAAAGACGACGATTTGGCCGTAACAAGCGCAGAAGAGATTTGAATTCACTATCTAACGGCCATATTCGAACAGAGGGTATTTATACGAGGAGATTGAAGGAAGAAGATGATGACTGTAGCACTGTTGCAGAAACACGTTGATCGCACAGTGCACCAGCAGAGGGAAGAACACTGGAAGATGAAGCAGTCGACAATCATTCTAGAGAAGAGCTTATTGTAGTGTCGACTGCTGAATCTTCATTAGCTTGTTAGAGCATTTCCCTAGTGTGTGAGATGTATTCATTCGAGAGTTGTGCGTACACTGTAAAATCTCACACACAGATTCACTCGCACATTTCGTGAGTTGAGCTAAATTGTTTAGCGAGTGAATCAAAACCTTTCACAAACAGGTCCCGTCCGAGCACGATGACGTTAAACTCTGTGTATGTAGTTAGTCACACAGTTGCGGCTGGTGTGCATTAGTTGTTGCTAGGAGTCCATACAAGTGCTGCTTGTGTGGGTGGGTGTTTGCAGATGTCCTATAATCATCAAAGTCTTCTAGTGGAGCCTTCCGAGGTGGAAGAAGGGGAGATGTAGGACATTGAGGTCCGAACTTCCAGAAACAAATCTGCTGTGTATCGTATCGTATTCTTTTATTCATTCAGCACCTGCATTTACTTTAGCATCGCATAACAGATTTCAGCACTTGCATTTTATTATCAGCACTCACACATAAACAGTAAGCAGACTTGCACATACAGTCGAACAGATTTATGTGGAACATAAATCTGTTTGAGTTGTTTTAAAAATATTAGGATTCAGTTCTGGTATTTTCCGCATGATTTTTAAATCATACCAGATCTGTCTCTGGTGCTCTTGTGATTTTTTAGATGTTCAAGAACAAGAGGTATTGCACCTCCAGTGTTTTAAGTAGCAGCGCGCAAAATATTTTAACTCTTGAAAAAGCGCGGCTGCTGATCTTTTTGATCCTATTTTTGGACCAACATGTTTTTAAGGAATGATTGTATGTTTTGCATGTGTATTCATGAGATCTATGTTTGTTGTTTACGGATCACGCATGCATCATGATTTCTAACGCATAATTTGAATTGTTCTTGTGTTGGCTCGGTCGAGGAGGGTTCATGGGACTATGGCTCGGGTCTAGGATGTTCAAGGGGGGTCCCTAGATGTGGAGAAGATGGCTAGAACACGGTTGAACCGGGGCTGGACGTGCGGCCGCATGGCATCTTGTGCCGTGTACGTGCTGCCTCTTCCCTTGCGTTCGTGTGCGCATCGTGGCTCACAGCTGGGGCCGTGGCCTGGTCAAGTGGAACCGAATGGACCTGGGGGTGTCCAGCCGGTGGGGCTCAGGCCATGGGTGGCCTGAGCAGGGAGGTCGAGGGGCTGCAAGAGGGCGTGGCGCAAGGAGGCGACGTGCGCTAGGGTTGGTGTGTGTGCATGGGCCGGTCGGTTCGGCTGGACCGGTTTGATGGGTTCAGTCAGACCGGGTCGATTAGTCGAGAGTCGAGTCAAAATATTTTAAGTGCGGTCCGACTTATTTTATTTTTGGACAGAGTATTTTAATTTTTAAGTTTTGGGTCCAATTTTAAGAAATTTTTAGTCAAATGCTTTAAGTCAAAATTTTAAGTCAAACTTTTAATTATTTTGGACCTAATGTTTTATTTTAAGTTTTAAAGTCAGAATTTGGTCAATGGTCTTTTATTTAGCCAAATTTTTAAAATGTGATTTTTAAGTAAAGGATTGAGCATTTTGAATAGTTTTAAAGGTTAATATTAAAAGCTATGGGCCAAGTCATGTCTAGGCTAAGTTTCAATTTTAAGTTAAGTCTAGGCTTCTGGACTTAGAAGTAGTGGGACAGGCACCTGAACCACCTTGACCGAAGTAGAAAATATAGAAGTCCATAAATATATATTTAATTATATATATAGTATTTTATGTATGTTAATGTTTTAAATGAAAGAATTAAATATATATTGACGGGCTACACCTTTTTAAATTTCATTTTTATGAAATGCATGCATCATGAAAATTTATGAAATGTTAAAGGCATGTCTGAAAAGAAAAATAGAGGGATTGAAGTGATTTGTGGCAAGATAACGATGAGCGGATTAGGGATACCGGGCCCGGTGAACCTCTGTTAATGATGATAGACGTTGAGCGGATCTGGGATGTGATGTCCCTCACTTCTTAAATTATATTTGTTTTAAAAGAAGTCTTAAGTACGGAAAATAAAATACTATATATATATATATATAAAGAAATGATATGGTGGGCACCCAACATGGGCACCCAACATGGGCATCAGGCTGACGTGACAGCATCAGGAAGTGCCACGTCAGCCTGGTGCCCACATGGTGCCCATGTTGAGTGCCCACCATATCAAATTTGATAGGTGCTGCCATGTCAGCCTGGTGCCCATGTTGGGTGCCTACCATATCAAATTATATATATATATATATATTTGATAACCTACATACCTTCTCTCCCAACACATCCGTGCCTGCCACGTGTCGCAGAAGCATTGGTCCAAATTTAGTTGTTTTTTTTAAAAACCCTTTCACGTTTAATCCCTTTCACATTTCCCTTTCCCGTGCGACGCACGTCCACACCTCCATTCACCACTCGACTCCGACGCGCCGTCGCAGCTGCTGAGGAAAAGAGTATAGTATTCGAAGAAGCAATGGAAGACAGATTATGTGCTTACTCACGTGCGGTTTCACACTTCCCCACAGCGGTCAAGGAGGTAAACAAGATGGAATTTCCCATTTAATGAAACTAAATCTTTGAATCATTGCACTTTTTAAATATTGGTAATGTGTGTTTGCAGTTCAAATGATGGAATGGTTGGTTTTATTCACTCACAGAAAAAGCAATTGCAGAAGGAAAACAGGTTCCGTGCCCATTGCATACCACATGGCTCCAAGAACTAAAGATTGTTAAGAATTTGGGTCCGAATCTTCCGATCCAAAGGAATGGTTCTCTGGGTGGTCTCCTAATCGTAGAGTTCAGAATTCTATACATTGTCAGTTGCATTACATTCCACTTCTCTTCTCATACATACTCTTTACTAATAAGGTAATATTGGCTGCCAATTGAGGAGTTTAAACCATGAATCATTTCAATTGGTCGGAATATTATTGAAGTAGACTTTCTCACCGCTTGTTCCTACTTTTTTTTTTGGGCCATTTAGTCTTTAGAATCAATCTTCAAAACACTATAATTAAATCTACATGAAACTTGAAGCTTTCTATAAAACCACTGTAAAGCAGTAACGGTCTAAACTTGAAGCTTTCTACAGAATCATTGCAGAGGTTTAACATCGGTTTACCATATTAATAAGCAGCAGAATCATTTACTCTAAGTGTCATTTTTTTTTTAAAACAGTATTAATCCGTTTAAACTTGAAAAATATCCCACATCAGCTGAGTGCCAACCACTTGAAGAAACGGAGTAATTAGCATTGTTTGACTCAGTCTGAGTGCCAATGTCATCAGACTTAGTAATTTTCTTCTTCCCTGACGACCATGAACCTGATGTATCAGAAGCCTGGCCAGAGCCCAATATGTCCCAATCAGCGGAAATAGATTGAGACTGCTCTTTGTTCCCAAAGGAAGTGTCTACTTTTGAAGAACCCCACATCTCAGAACCTATGGAATCTTTTTGCAGCGTCTGAGTGGGAGACAGGGAACCACGCTTAACCCAATCATTTGAAGCACCCCAAGCACTGGAAGGTTTTGAATTACTTGCCTCATCACAAGGATGTGTAGAACTTTGTCTTGCCAACTTGGTCTGTTCGTTCTTCTGCCATCCATCAGAATCTTTCTTGTGCCCCCAAGTGGAGCCATTGTGAGCTTCTTCAGAACAAGTACTTTGATTAGCTTTTTTGGTCCAATCAGTATCATGACCATCAACATCTTCACCAAAGGCAGAATCAACCTTTTTACTCCAAGCAGAATCAGCCTTGTCACCCGAAGCAGAATCAACCTTGTTACTCCAAGAAGACTCCACTTTCTTGCCCCAAGCAGAATCAACCTTGTTACTCCAAACAGAACCCACATTGTTACCCCAAGTATAAGACTTCAGATCGAAATATGGGCATAGCAAAAGTTAGTTGTTGGATTCGTTGCGGTTGGAAACTTGGTCATGAGTTGGTAATATTTAACAAATCCCTCAGTCGCAATTGTGTTAACAAAATTACCTTTTGTTTTTAGATGTAATGATAGACAATTTAATTTGTTTACAACAATTTTGATCTATACAAGATCGCACCAACCTCATGATTTTATGGAGTTTAAACAGATCATTTCTCACTTTCTGATACGTACAGAGATTTGAAAGACAAATTCATTGATTTACAGTTGTATGAATTGATATGTCCACGCAACAAAAAGAAGATAAAAGTAAGCTTTAGCCTCTCATGAGGACTGAATCATACCACGGATCATTCAACAGTCAACTACCCATTTCATTCCGACCACTATATCCCAACCCAAAATGTTCAATTATATTTCCTTTGTCAAAGGGGCTTTCTTGGCAGCCTCAGCAGCAACCTTTTCAGCGTCAAGTTCAGCAACAATGACATCAATTTCAGCTTCTTCAATACACTAATGCTCCCAGAAATACCTTTATTCTCCCACAAGAATTTTGTCATTCATCTGTTCTATCACATTGGACCTAAATAGGTCGACATGTTGCTAGAACCTGCAATAATGAAGGCAGTTAATACAATTTTTCATTAAGACAATATGTGATAAAAAAATGAAACATTTACAATACCAGTAACCGATGCAAATCCATCTGCATCTGTGTTGGCATCATCATCCTTGTTATACTGATCATCAACATTTGAACTGATAGGACACAAAATACATAAAAACTACAAACATTGTACAGATTAAAAACAAACAAGCACATAAACCATTGACAATTACCCATCATACAACATCGGACAGTTACGTTTGTCATGTGACACACCCCGTAGCCCACATCCACGACATTGCCTGCTCTTTGACACTTGCTTCTCCTTTGAAGATGTCAATCGCTTCCCACAACCCTTTGTTCGAATTTCTGAAGGATCTATAATAGTACGGATCCCTTCAATGGATTTATTCTTTTGACATCCGATGTCAATTGATCGGCTGACATTGATTTCTTTAACTTTTAACAACAAATAATCTAACTGTTCATCGAAAAAATTTGTCCCCTCGTCAGTTAGTGATGCATTATCAATTATCATGGCTGCTTTGTAAGATAACTTCGAGTGTCTCGACATCAAACACTTTTCTGGATTGTCGCCAACATTTTTCTGACCCATTAAATGTTCTCCTCCAACCTTTGCATCTCGTGTCCATCGCTTAAGTATGTACTTCTCAGGCAATTTGAAAACTTGGTTGATACGGAAGAATGCCAACATATGTCTATGGAATACCCACAAATTCGAACTTCATACAACTACATGATATGTAGTCCATCTGCTGATTATGAGAGAGCACCCGTGGTTTTGAGATGGAACTACTCTGAAAACTGATTACATCATAAACCATGCACCCATCACCGACGGCCTTTTGTTGCACATAATATCCGTGACTTTCATATATTTGCCCTTGAAACTCTAACCATTTTTTTCTCGTGTACACCTTAACCATTTGACGTTCCATTGGCCAGTTTGACTTTATCTTGGGACGTTCATTTATATCAACATGATCAGCAACTAACTCATTGTGTCGTTGATGTCGGATAGCCCTATTAAAGCGAATGACAAAATCCATCAATGTGTTCTTTTTGGATACATAACTCTTGTAAAATGCATGTTAACTTTCAACTCTCTGACTACTTGACATTCCTGAACAAAATACATAGTTTAAATAAGCTGGAACCCACTTCTGCCTCATATCATGCATTAACGACAACCAATCATTATTCTCCAAGTTAGCGCATTAATAACCTCTTTCCACAACTGTTCAAATTCATTGGTGACGTAGAATTTTCAGTAACTTTCTTTATGCTTGGATAGTGAACACGAAAAGTTACAGTGGCTAATTTATCTGAGAATTTACTTAGAATGTTCCATAAACAATATCGGTGAACAGTTCTAGGAAAAACATATGCAATGGATTTCGTTATAGCTGGATCCTGGTCAGTGATGATAACATTTGGTGCACCATTAAGCATAGATTCAATAAGATTGTTAAACAACCAAACAAAGGACTCAGTTTTCTCATCGCTCAAAAATCCACAGCCGAAAACAATGGTTTGATGATGATGATTGACTCCAACAAATGGTGCAAAAATCAACCCATATTTGTTGGTGTTATATGTCGTATCAAATACAACTACATCACCAAAAACACTGTATGCTCCCCTTGATACATGATCGGCGGAGAAACACCTGCAAAATATTCCCTCTGAATCGGTTTCATAACTAAAGAAAAAATCCGAATTCTTTTCTTTCTCAGATTCAAAGAACTCAATCAAAGTTTCAGCATCAAAACCCTTTTGTTCATCTCTTTGCTCTTTCTCGAAGTTCCTAATGTCTCTTTCTGTGCAACCTACATGCTCAGCCCCTCCATATTCTATCTCTGTGAGGAATCAGGTCTTGGTATTAGGGATTAATCATATTTTCAGATTTCGAATTTTAGGATTTTGGGTGAAATCCGTTTGGAATTTGGAGTTGAATTGTAGAAATTATGATAGAAATCTGATTTCCTTAGTAACGCTTGATTTTAGCGCAAGCGGAGAGGTCTGGTGAGTGAGATCTATTCGCTAAAGTTATCGGGTGAAATCTGGTTGAGAAATGACGTTGTTTAGAGTGAATTTTAATAGAGATCTGTTTTTCCTTAGCATTGCGTGAAGTGCCGCGAGAATTGAGTAAAGCGTCGTCGTTTTGGAGAGATCTGGATGTTCGGGTATGGCGCGGAAATGAATATGCAATATCAAATTTTGGATGTCATTGACGTAAGCAGATCTCATGCAGGAACGTGATTGCGTTCATTAGAGTGAGATCTGGTTTTTCGCGTGAGAGATATGTATTGTTAGCGCGTTGAATGAATGGCGACACGTGTTGGTCAACGTGTAGCGTTGACGTCTGGTTTTGGCTATTGCGTAGTAGAGATCTGATCCTTAGCGTTATTCGTTGAGAAAAGATCTGTTTTAGCCTGCGACGTCGTTTTATGTTATGCGCATGTTTTAGCGCTAAGATCTGTTTTATTAGAACACCGTCGTTTCGCTCCTTAGCGTTGATGGTGAGATCTGTTTTTACCTAAACGCTGTTGTTTTGATGGTTGCGAGAGAATTTGTATAGCGTGAGGTCTGATGGGACTTAACGCATTAGCGAGGGATCTGTTTTGCGATATTTTAAGTTGTAGGACTCTGTTTTTGTCAGTGTTCGACTTGTCCTGTAGCTATTTGAGTGGAGAATATAAATATAAGTGTTGAGTTACACTTAGAGCATTTTAGACCCGATATTTCTTATCTTCCTTCTCGAAACCCTCGAATAGCTACTGTTCATCGTAACTTTCCATCGCCGATTCCCGTCGCTTCCAGCCTTTGTTTTGATGATATTGGTGGCGCTGGACTCCTTGAGACTTGCTCTTCCTATTGATGCTAGTTAGGAAGCCAGGAACAACGAGTTGGGTTATCCCGAAAGCTTCTGCGTGTGCATTTCCCGTTGAGCAGATTCTGCATCCAGCTCTTTTGAGCTTCTGGGTGAGCATTCCTCGTTGTTTTGAGCTCGGTAATTGTAGTTAATACCTGCGTAGATGAATAGAACAAGAGTTGAATTCTGGCCGTAGGTGTTAACGTGTTTATGTTTAGATTTGAGCTAAGATATTAGCTACGTTGCACAGATTTCAGTTCCTTGAAGCCTTCTGCCGAGAATTTCGAACCAGGAGAAATCTGTTTCGCAGGCCGTGAATTTCTTCCGTGCTCTGTTCGAATTTGTGAGGTAGAATTTGTGGAATTGAGGTACGAGTGAGCAGCTCTTACAGCTTTGATGCATGAACGTGAGTATATTTCAGGTTATGAAATCTGTTGGATTGTTTCGATGCCCTTACGTGAAACTGAATGTTGAATTGAGTTGTATATGTTCTGTTTTACGTATTTGATATTGTATGCATCATGATTTGAATAATGAATGGCATTCATGCATACATCTTGAGCCTGAATTGATAGATTGATTTGATAACCCGATTGGGCGCAACGTTGTGACTGGCCGACCGATGAGTCGTGCCCGAAAAGTCCAACGCTATCATCGGAGTGGTGACTACTGGATTCGAGTGTCTACCACCGAGCTGTGATGGGCTGACGAGCCCGATGATCACGGACCAATGATTTCCACCGGCTGATTGGCTGTGCGTGGTATAGAGACTTGATTTGATTTGCCAGTTGATGGACTGGTCTAGCTATCCGATTCTTTGATAGCCCTCATGCATTCATAGCATTGATTTATGGCATGTTGCATGTTTAGCTGTTTTGATAGCTCTTCGTACTGAGGCTTGACCTCGTATTTTTGTTTTCCTGCTTTTGTGTCTTGGGTCTGTGTTACCCATTTGCAGGATCTTCAGGTAGCCAGGCTGGACAGAGCAGTGGTACAGCTGGTCGATCCCCTTTCCCATGAGTCCCAGTTATATTTATGATATGTACTGAACCGGAGGATGCCCCGTGTTGCTGTGTATTGGGGATATGTATTCGATTTGAATTGTAGTTGCTAACTTTTTGTATGAGTTTGATTTAACTTATATTTTGACTATCGATATTTTGAATGCATCTTTATACGTTCAGGCCCAAATGATTTCGAAAAATTTTTAAGCCCTTATTTTAGCTTTCGTGTTTATGCTTTTATTATGTGTTAATTGTGAGTAATTAGCACGGGCCTGACATTTTTGGTATCAGAGCTTAAACTGGGATAAGCTCGATTGCTTTTGATCACACTCGAGCCTAGGCACAGAGTTTGATTTGATTTTTGATTGACTCTGTGACTTATGTGATTATTATCTGCCTTGATGTTATATATGTTGTTAGCCTTACCTCTAGACTTGTGTAGATGCCGCCGAGAAGAGGTAGATCTAGACGTTCCGCTGAGGGGTCTAGGGCTCCAGATAGTGACGAGGATGTTCATCGGGTGGATGATGTGACTCGAAGGATAGGTGAGACGGAACTAGTTTTAGCTCGATTTCAGCGTACGAACCATCCGACTTTTTGCTGCTACTGATGGCGGTGCGAGAGCTGAGGCATGGCTGGTCCAGATGGAGGAGCTGTTTGATACCTTGGAGTCGCTCCGGAAAAGAGACTGAAATTAGCAGTGCTGCAGCTGCGGGATGATGCGCAGCGCTGGTGGAGAGGTACTTCTAGGATGCTTCGTGATAGTGGAGCAGTGATCACCTGGGAGAGTTTCTGTGAGGCGTTCCGTCAGGAATATACCCCGGAGTCCTACTTCGCCAGCCGAGAGCGAGAGTTCGACAACCTCAAGCAGGGTAACATGCGAGTGGCCGAGTATGCGAGGCAGTTTTCTACGCTTTTGGTGTACATGCCACATGTAGCGAACCAAGAGCGAACGAAGAGGAACAAATTCTTGAAGGGCTTGAGACCTGATATTTACCGGATGGTGTTGTCTGGGTCCCCGGCGACCTTTATGGAAGCTGTGAACAATGCGGTTGATATTGAGGAGAGTTTGATGGATCCTGAGGCTCCGGTGCAGCAGACGACTGGACGTGCTCCTCAGCCAGTGCAGGCGGTGTCGTAGTCGTATCAGTCTCCTCAGGGGTCACAGCAGTCGAGTCGCCAGCAGTTTAGACCTCGAGGGAAGCAATTCAAGAAGAAGGGCCATTCGAGTTCCTATGGTTCCGTGAGTTCTGGTTCTGGCAGCGGTTCAGGTAGTGGTTGTCAGGCCCCGTGCTAATTACTAACAATTAACACATAATAAGCGCATAAACACGGAAGCTAAAAATCAGGGCTTAAAAATTTTTTGAAATACAATAGGCCTGAACTTCAAATCATACATTCAAAATAGCGATAATAAAATACGAGTTGACTCAAACTCCAACACAACAGGTATATCAACCAAATATAAATCCCCAATACATGATAACACGGGGCATCCCCCGGTTCAATACATATCATATATAGACTGGGACTCAGGGACGCGGGGATCGACCAGCTAAACTTCGACTCTGCCCAGCTAGGTTACCTGAAACTCCTGCAAATGGGTAACGCAGACCCAAACAACAAAAACAAGAAAAGATGTACGATGTCAAGCCTCAGTACGAAGAGCTATCAAAGCAGATAAACATGCAACATGCTATAAATCAATGCTATGAATGCATGAGGGCTATCAAGAAATCGGATAGCTAGACCAGTCTATCAA
>KQ994490.1:183535-197584 GCA_001598015.1 Dorcoceras hygrometricum
CTTTTCGGGCACGACTCAACCGTCGGCCAGTCACAACGTGGCACCCAATCAGGTATCAAATCAAATCTGTACATCAGGCTCAAGATGTATGCATGAATGTCATTCAATATCCATGCTAGATGCATACAATTTATAATACGTGAAGCAAAACATAACTCAATCAATTCCAGCATGTAAATTCACGTAAGCCACATAACAGCAGTTCACAACATCGAAACATAGACATGTTCACGCTCAAGCTGCTAAGGGCGGCTCAATTCGTACCTTTCCTCTTCAATTTACCTAACAGATTTCTCCTGGCTCAAATCACGCAGGGACTTCACAATCTACGTGATTAATTCCAAAATCAAATCAATTAATCACTAATCCAAATTCTCAATCCTCACAGTGGTTCTGGCGGTGGATTTTGTGGGCAGTGCGGAGGGAGACATGAGACTTCGCAGTGTCGTGGAGTTAGAGGACTTTGCCATCTTTGTGGTCAGCCGGGACATTTCGCTAGGGCGTGTCCTTCGATAGGAGGGCGGTCTTCTGGACAGTCGCAGCAGGGTTCCGTTGGTGGTTCTTCGCAGGGACAGCAGCCTTTCGCTCAGTCCCAGCGATCAGGATTTCAGCCTCGTGAGCCATCTAGGTTTGGAGGACCTTTCCGACCTCAGTTTCAGATTCCCCAGCAGGCTCAGGCAAACGCTTTGAACAGAGAGCAGGCTGAGGAGACACCTGGTGTGAAAACCCGAAAATTCAGCTACAAAAAAAAAATAAAAAATTTCGCCTGCTGGTCGAAAATCAGCAGGTGGTCGAAATTCAGCAGTAGCGACTATTGGTGAAAGCTGATCAGCAGTTGATGGCGCGAGAATGAAACATCGTCATTCGTGGAACCAGCAGTAACGCGTCGAAATAGTTACTGAAGCGGGAAGGATGATACGTCATCGTTTTGTGTAGTGACTACGGAAATTCAGCAGTTGGCCATTCGTGATCAGCAGACGAAGAAAGACCAGCTGGTGCGATAAGACCAGCTGGAGAGCTAAACAATGATGATGTCAGCAGTAACGTCAGCAATCAGCAGGAAGCTACAACGCAAATCAGCAGTTGGTACTGGAAGTTAGCGATAGCAAAACGATGTCGTTTGAATAAGTCGGTACGACAGCGTTTCGCCTTCTCGCTAAAGAGTCCAGCAGGTACATTACTTAAAGGTAACCAGCAGGTACTTTTCAAGGATATCAAAACGGTGTCGCTTGAATAAGTGGACATGACAACGTTTTGACTTAACGCTAAGGATCAGTCGTTGAGTTTGAAAAGAAATCAGCTTTGACCAACAAAGAATTCTGCAGTTGGACTTTTAGCAAGGCAAATCCAGCAGCTGACGGCTTACGCAATTTCAGCAGCAACGCAAAATTCAGCAGCAACGCAACTTCAGCAGCTGGCGTTTAGCGACGCAGACTTCATCTTCTCCACGAAAATTCTCGACGCAAAGCAAGATTCTTTGTACAGAAAGCTTCACCATGGAAATTTGAAAAGGTTCCTCACGCGTACAAGGCAGATTTCGCACAGTAACCGTCGAATTGAGAGAAGTAATGGACAATTAAAACTCGTAAATCATGCGCGCGTAACAGTCGACGTAATGATAGGAAATTAAGAGCCTTTAATGGCGGACGCTCGACTTCCTCACCTATGCGCCTATAAATACCATAGGACGACCACAGAACTCCTCACACCATTCGAAATCCCTCAGTTAGAACAGCAGCAAACTCACGCCAAAATTCTGCAGCAGTTTCGCCAAATCCCTTAGCCAAAGTCCTACGTAAATTGCGACGTGTTCAGAAGCTGTTGCTATCAGATTTCTCATTGAAATCCTACGAGCAATTGTGCAAAGTTTAGCAGCAGTCGTACGCCAGTTTCCAGATTTCTGTACGACCAGATTTTCAGCCGAAGAATTTAAAAGTGTAAGTGGGCTTTTGCTAAGTAATACATTCGTTTGATATACGTATGTAATTTTCATTTTGTGTTTCGGTTTTGAACTACTATTCGAGCACTTGTTTCACGTCAGATCTCTGTTTCGTTCAAGTCCTGTCTTGCACTGATATCTCTGTCGTTATATGGGTCTACGGGATATTCCACACTCTGGGTTACTTGGTGTAACCACATGGCCTCGACCCCTTAGAGGAATAAAAATTAGGGACTGATCGGTAAACCATAGACACGAAGTTATTATCAGTGCCATTCTGTCATGTTCTGTCATGCTCTGTTATACTCTGTTATGCTCCGTTATGCTCTGTTATGCTCTGTTCCAAATTTTGGTAAATATGTATATATATATTCGTTGTTTGCTCGAATGGTATCCCCCACTTGCTGAGTGTTTCCCCAAACACTCACCCCTTACTTCTCCACCCAGATAAGGATGAAGAGCAGGTAGAAGAAGAAGAGCAAGAACAATTCTGGGGCTGGTGAAGATTTAGATTCCTGTTTAATTATGTATTTTTCGCTTCCGCATTCTGTTATTCAAATTTTATTTTCAGATGTAAAAACGATCATATTTCGATTATTAATAGACTGGTTTGAGCTATGCTATGATGGCTTAATGTTTTACAATTTTCATAATTGTTTAATATTGCCGATGTCATGAGTCTCGGTCTCGGGGCGTGACACCGGGCATGGTGATTGGAGGTACATGCTTTATTTTTTATTATCCTGCAAGAGTTCTTTTTGACACTGGTGAATCAGATTCTTTCATATCTGAGTTGTTTGTGTTTGAGCATGGGTTGAGTTCATCCCCATTGTGTGATGTCGTGTCTGTATCTACTCCTGCTGGTGTGAGTCTTTGGTCCCGAGAGGTAGTGCTTGATTGTCTGATTAGATTTGATGAGCATGTTTTGGTATCCAATCTGATTGTTTTGGGCATTAGAGATTTTGATTGTATCTTGGGGATGGATGTGCTCTCTAGCTATAAGGCTACAGTCGATTGCTTCCATGGTGTTGTGAGATTTCACCATGATTCGGGTGAGAAGTGGGATTTCGACGGTGTTGATTCGCGCCCGAAGATTCCGCTAGTTTCTGCCATGGATATGTTTAGCCTGCTATCGCTAGGTAATGCTGGATTCATGATCTACGCGCTAGATAGTTCCCAAGAGCAGCGATTGGAGTTGAGTGATATTCCGATCGTCCGAGAGTTTCCCGACGTGTTTCTCAGACGAGATTCCTGGATTCCCTCCGAGACGTGAGATCGACTTCAGTATCGAGTTGGTTCCCGGTACCGCCCCGATTTCTAGAGCTCCGTATCGGTTGGCGCCAGCAGAGTTGAGAGAACTGAAGTATCAGTTGAGAGACCTCTTGGAGAAAGGCTTCATCAGGCCGAGCATGTCGCCTTGGGGAGCTCCGTTCTTTTTGTGAAGAAGAAGGATGGATCCATGAGGATGTGTGTGGATTTCAGACAACTGAATAAAGCAACAGTGAAGAACAAGTATCCGTTGCCGAGGATTGATGACTTGTTCGACCAGTTGCAGGGATCGGTCGTGTACTCAAAGATTGATTTGCGCTCTGGTTATCACCAGCTGCGGATTAGAGACGCTGACGTGGCGAAGACAGCTTTCCGGACTAGATATGGGCATTACGAGTTTCTTGTCATGCCGTTTGGGTTGACGAATGCCCCAGCTGTGTTCATGGATTTGATGAATCGCATCTTCAGCGAGTATATTGATCAGTTCGTGATCGTCTTCATTGATGACATCCTGGTGTACTCGAGGAGTGTGTGGATTTCAGACAACTGAATAAAGCAACAGTGAAGAACAAGTATCCGTTGCCGAGGATTGATGACTTGTTCGACCAGTTGCAGGGATCGGTCGTGTACTCAAAGATTGATTTGCGCTCTGGTTATCACCAGCTGCGGATTAGAGACGCTGACGTGGCGAAGACAGCTTTCCGGACTAGATATGGGCATTACGAGTTTCTTGTCATGCCGTTTGGGTTGACGAATGCCCCAGCTGTGTTCATGGATTTGATGAATCGCATCTTCAGCGAGTATATTGATCAGTTCGTGATCGTCTTCATTGATGACATCCTGGTGTACTCGAGGAGCATGAGGGAGCATAAGGAGCATCTGAGACTTGTGTTGCAGAGATTGAGAAACTCGCAGCTCTATTCCAAGTTCAGCAAGTTCGAATTTTGGCTGGACAAGATTATCTTTTGGGTCACGTGATTTCAGCACAAGGAATTTCGGTAGATCCGAGCAAGGTCGAAGCAGTTCTTAACTGGGAGAGACCTAGGAATGTTTCTGAGATCCGTAGTTTCTTAGGTTTGGCTGGCTATTATAGGCGTTTTATTGAGAAGTTCTCTTCGATAGCTAAGCCTCTGACTCAGTTGACTCAGAAGGATAAGAGATTTGAGTGGACTGATGAGTGCGAGAACAGTTTTTAGACGTTGAAGGAGAGTTGACTACTGCTCCTGTGTTGGCTCTACCGTCTGGATCTGGAGGATTCGTGGTGTGCTCCGATGCTTCTCTCAATGGTTTAGTATGTGTTCTGATGCAGAACGGGTACGTGATTGCCTATACGTCTCGACAGTTGAAGCCTCACGAGACGAGGTACCCTGTTCACGATTTGGAGTTGGCTGCGATAGTGTTTGCCTTGAAGATTTGGCGACATTAGCTTTATGGTGAAGAATTTGTGGTGTACACCGACCATAAGAGTCTGAAATATATCTTCACGCAGTCTGATTTGAACATGAGGCAGCGGCGATGGATGGAATTGCTCAAGGACATTAACTGTGAGATTCAGTATCATCCTGGGCGGATGAACTCAGTTGGCGACGCATTGAGTAGGAAGACCCAGCCTACGATGCTTTCGTTTTTGAATGCTTCGAGAGTCTATGAGAAATTGAGTACTTCGGGTTGGAGATTTCAGCCGAGCGATCAGTACTTCATGGTTTCTACGATGCAGGTTGAGCCACAACTTTTGCATGACATCAGGGAGGCGCAGAGGACTGATCCCTATATCCATGAGTTGAGGATTAAGGCCCAGAATGGTCAGTCTGTCGATTTCTCCATTTCTTCGGATGGATGTTTGCGTTTTCAAGGGAGATTAGTGGTTCCGAACCTGATTGATTTGAAGGAGGCCATCATGAATGAAGCGCATTGTAGTCGGTACAGTGTGCACCCAGGCGAAAGGAAGATGTATCATGCCTTGAAGTCTCACTACAGGTGGGCAGGTATGAAGAGCGACATCTCTGGTTTTGTTGCTCGATGTCTGAATTGCCAACAGGTCAAGGCTGAGAGGATGAGACCTGGTGGTTTGCTGCAGAGTTTAGAGGTGCCCCAATGGAATTGGGAGCACATCGCCATGGATTTCTTGACTCATCTACCTCGATCGAGTAGGCGATGCGATGCGATCTGGGTTGTCATTGATAGACTTTCGAAGTCAGCCCATTTCATTCCCTATGATGTGAGGTGCTCTATGAAGAAAATGGTGAAGCTGTACATCGACCATGTGGTTAGATTGCATGGAGTTCAGGTTTCGATAGTGTCCGATAGAGATCCGAGATTCACTTCTCGATTTTGGAAGAGTTTGCAGGCAGCGATGGGTTCGAGATTGGCTATGAGTACGGCCTATCACCCACAGACAGACGGACAGTCTGAGCGGACTATCCAGACTTTAGAGGATATGCTGCGTGCAATTGTGATGGATTTCAGTGGTGGCTGGCAGGATTCTTTGTCCTTGGTTGAGTTTTCATATAATAACAGCTACCAGGTGACTATCGGAATGGCTCCGTATGAGGCATTGTATGGTCGAAAGTGAAGATCCCTGATTTGTTGGGAAGAAGTTGGCGAGAGACAGCTTTCTACACCGGAGTTTGTTCAACACATGAAAGACAAAATTGATTTGATCCGGAGTAGAATGAAGGCTGCTCAAGACCGTTTCTCCAGCTATGCTAATAGAAGATGTCGACCGTTAGAGTTTGAGGTGGGCGATCGTGTGTTTCTCAAGATTTCTCCTTTCAAGAGTGTTATGCGATTCAGATTAAAGGCAAATTGGCTCCTAGATTGTTGGTCCTTTTGAGATTGTTGAGCGGATTGGACAGTTGGCTTATAGATTGAGGCTGCCCGAGGAATTAGCCGCGATGCATGATGTCTTTCATGTGTCAATGTTGAGAAAATATGAGCCAGATCCTTCCCATATTTTGAGAACTGACGAAGTTGAGCTGGATTCTGCCTTGAGCTATGTCGAATATCCGGTGCAGATTTTGGATAGAAAGGAGAAGCAGTTGAGGAACAAGATAATTCCGTTGGTGATGGTCCAATGGAGCAAGCATGGCCGAGAAGAAGCAACCTGGGAAGTTGAGGAGAAGATGAGACAATACTGGCCTCATCTGTTTGAGCACTGATCGTGCGGATTTTTCCAGGTAAATTTCTGGTTTTTGCTTCGAATTTGAGTAGATTTTGTGCTGGTTTGAATGTTTGATTGCTTCTGCCCTTGTTGCCTTTGATTTCGAGGACGAAATCTCTTAAGTTGAGGAGAATGTGAGGAATCAGATCTTGGATTAGGGATTAATCATATTTTCAGATTTCGAATTTTAGGATTTTTGGGTGAAATCCGTTTGGAATTTGGAGTTGAATTGTAGAAATTATGATAGAAATCTGATTTCCTTAGTAACGCTTGATTTTAGCGCAAGCGGAGAGGTCTGGTGAGTGAGATCTGTTCGCTAAAGTTATCGGGTGAAATCTGGTTGAGAAATGACGTTGTTTAGAGTGAATTTTAATAGAGATATGTTTTTCCTTAGCATTGCGTGAAGTGCCGCGAGAATTGAGTAAAGCGTCGTCGTTTTGGAGAGATCTGGATGTTCGGGTATGGCGCGGAAATGAATATGCAATATCGAATTTCGGATGTCATTGACGTAAGCAGATCTCATGCAGGAACGTGATTGCGTTCATTAGAGTGAGATCTGGTTTTTCGCATGAGAGATCTGTATTGTTAGCGCGTTGAATGAGATGGCGACACGTGTTGGTCAACGTGTAGCGTTGACGTCTGGTTTTGGCTATTGCGTAGTAGAGATCTGGTCCTTAGCGTTATTCGTTGAGAAGAGATCTGTTTTAGCCTGCGACGTCGTTTTATGTTATGCGCATACGCTGTCGTTTTGATGGTTGCGCGAGAATTTGTATAGCGTGAGGTCTGATGGGACTTAACGCATTAGCGAGGGATCTGTTTTGCGATATTTTAAGTTGTAGGACTCTGTTTTTGTCGGTGTTCGACTTGTCCTGTAGCTATTTGAGTGGAGAATATAAATATAAGTGTTGAGTTACACTTAGAGCATTTTAGACCCGATATTTCTTATCTTCCTTCTCGAAACCCTCGAATAGCTACTGTTCACCGTAACTTTCCATCGCCGATTCCCGTCGCTTCTAGCCTCTGTTTTGATGATATTGGTGGCGCTGGACTCCTTGAGACTTGCTCTTCCTATTGATGCTAGTTAGGAAGCCAGGAACAACGAGTTGGGTTATCCCGAAAGCTTCTGCGTGTGCATTTCCCGTTGAGCAGATTCTGCATCCAGCTCTTTTGAGCTTCTGGGTGAGCATTCCTCTTTTGAGCTTCTGGGTGAGCATTCCTCGTTGTACCAAACAGTAATTCGAATGATTCAGACAAATTTGTGGTGGAAATGGATATCAATTCGATCACACGGCCATGAGCAAATATATACAATATTTCGCACATCTATGAGGAAAAATGTACCGATAATCAATTAAATGAACATAATATGGAGATGTAGCAATCATACGGGGATATTTTCCACGGCGGAGCGGTGATGAATTAAACCTACTATTCTGCCTATTGGGAACAGATTCAGAATGCATTAAAACTACCATTCTAAAACCCAGACTCAAGGGAGGCTACATACATAAAAGTGAGGGTAGATAATACTTATTAGATAGCGGAGGCGGAGGCGGAGGCGGAGGCGGAGGCGGAGGCGCGGTGGTGCAGGGGGAAAGAGGCGGAGGCGGAGGCGGAGGCGGAGGCGGAGGCGGAGGCGGAGGCGGAGGCGGAGGCGGAGGCGGAGGCGGAGGCGGAGGCGGAGGCGGAGGCGGAGGCGGAGGCGGAGGCGGAGGCGGAGGCGGAGGCGGAGGCGCGGTGGTGCAGGGGGAAAGGCTCAAAACAAGTCAACATATACTAAAATGACTGAAAATGCTAAGCGGAAGCAAGAGGTCGTTGAGTAGGTGCCAAGTCCGACTGCAATCCGCTCAGGAACCTGCCCCTCAATCTCGATCTCAGCCTCATCTGCACCATCCAAGCATAGTGAGTCTAAAGACTCGACAAGTACAAAACTAAGGTATCATGCATATGCATTAAAATATTTCTACTTAAAATAGTTTCTTAACTTAAAAGGTATGCATTAAAACATTTCATGCTAAAATGACTAAAAATCTTTGCATAAATAAAATGGTCTTTCTAAAAAATTTTCCTCGTGAATTCCGTTCCTCGACTGTGGTCCCTCAACCTCAGGTCGCTTGATAAAGCTAATAAACACTAGTACTAGGTTGGAAAGACACTCCAGTACTTATCTGAGGCCCAGACCCGTCAGTTGGAAAGGCACTTCAGTACTTATCTGAAGCCCAGACCCGTCATTTTGAAATGGCAAGCGAAACGTCTCCCGACCCCATATCCGTCATAGAAAAACCATAATCAAGTCTCATCATTCAAAATTATTTTTCCTCGTTCTTGCCTCAAATAAATTTCTCAAATT
The DNA here is from genome assembly GCA_001598015.1 of Dorcoceras hygrometricum. NCBI lineage: Eukaryota > Viridiplantae > Streptophyta > Magnoliopsida > Lamiales > Gesneriaceae > Dorcoceras > Dorcoceras hygrometricum. The sequence goes on from KQ994490.1 coordinate 192,254, forward strand.
CTCAATAAATAAATAAATTTCATAACCTAAATACTTCAAAAGTAAACATATGCACTTTCAATAGTCAAACTTGCTAAAAATCATTTTCTAGGCATTTAAATTTCATAAAATTTTCAAAAATCTCATAAATTCTAAAATGCTTAAAAACATTTCATAATATTCTTAAATCATCAAATAAAGTCATTCATGAATTTTGGCAGTCCTAAAGACTCAATTTTCCAACTTTTCCAAAAATGTCCCGAGAGGGATCGCTCTGCGCGACAAAGCCGTAAAAATCATTAAAAATCCATTTATTAACCATATCACCCCAAAGTTGGACCCACATGACCCTAACTCGATGGGATAGCAACTAGAACAAAACAAATTCAAAAAAATATCTTACGTGACCATACCAACGCTCGTAACCCTACTGGTCGCGCATAGGGACTCATCTGGGAGAGGCTAGAAACACAACTTCGAACCAGCCCTTCCCTTGACTCTAGCACTCGACCAACCCCTCAAGCAGCCCATGGAAGACCCTTAGAACTCTTCCTAACCCCTTTGAAACAAAACCTAAGCCCTACTAGACTTCTCCTCCCTTCAAGAGCCGCCCTTGACAACACAAACGCAAACTCACTCACACACCAATCGGCCTTAACCTTCTTCTCCATCCTCAGCCTCCAAGGCTCACCATGCTCTATGCAAAGGATGTTTCCAGCCATGAATGGACTGAGCATGTCTCAACCCAAAGCCAAAGTGGAGAAGGTGATAGAGCCACAAACTCTACACAACCCAAACCCTATCCTTTCAACTCTTCTCCTTCACCAAAAAAGGTCTAGAACTGATCTAGGCTGCAAAACACATGAATTAATAACATTAAACAGTATGATATGCATCAAAATAGATTCAATCAAATTACCATAACATAATATACACACATATGTACATAGACTTGAAGGGTGCATCAAGGAAGCTTTGTACTTGCCTTTCTTGTAAAAACTTACAACCAAGAAGTGATTTAGGCTTTGAGGAAGACTAGGAACACCACACCAAGCCAAGGAAGAAGACTTAAGCCACAACAACAATGGAGAGGGAAATGGGGAGAGGGAGGGGGCGGCGTGCAAAGGGGTTGGGGGAGGGAGTAGGATTAGGGTTTCTTTGTTATAAGTATATGGTAGATCATTGAGGGTTATTTAGGAATAATTAGGTAGATTAGTGGCAAGATTTGTGTTTAAAGAGTGCTCAAAGTTGCTATATAAAATGTTAAAAGGTGCTACTCCTCTACACTTAGAAATTTGAATGAAAGTTTGATGAAAATGAACTCCCCTCCTAGCCTATATTATCAAAAATATGAGGTTGAAATAAGGTAAGAACTTTTGATTTTTAATAATGATGCATGTGTGTGTGTAAAACTTGTCCTTTTAGTAGTAAAAGTGCTACCCATTTAAAAGAATAAAATCCTCAATCTCTCAAATTACTAAATGCTTTAAAACGGCTTTGAAATAAGTTTTCATTGAAAACCTCAATACCTCGGTGTCCCTGTCGTCTTCCTTCCAGCCTTGCATCATCTAAATACAAACTCCTAAAGGACTCGAAATCCAAGTTAAATAAATCATACAACAATAATCATGCAAATAATTAAATAAAATAATAAAACATGTGATTTAGAAAGAAAAATTCCTAGGTATTACATGAGAGAACAGGCCCAGTGAACATCTGTTAATGTGATGATGATGTAGGTCGGGTGCGAGTGAGGACAAAACATGCTGGAAAGATCAGTGTTTGTATAGTGGGGGGGCAGTCGTTAAATCTGGGGAGTTACAGTTGGTATCAAAGACAGGTTCTGGTGGGGTACTAGCCTGCTGCGTGGAGCTCGGAAGTCGCACTACCAGTCTGTAAGTTTTAAGAGTTTTATGATGTATGTTTATTTTCATTTGATGCATGTTCTATTTTCAGCATTAATTTTACTTCAGGATTTTTATAGTTTGACGCTTAGTCATGAACTTAGATTTACGTGGTAAGGTTTTGGTGTACCAGTATGCCTCCTAGACGCGACAGAATCCAGCAGGACGATGCTACGAAAATAGCTTTAAAGTGTTTTAAACCTCACTTTATACAGATAGGGGGAGTAATATTTATTAAATTGCAGAGCAGTTTTTTCAAAAGAGAAATGCAGCAATATCTGTTCCGACGAGCTGACAGATTGCACGAGATCTGTGGACTCTAAGATCTCTAGGTGTGGCGAGGCTAAAACTTAGGGAAAAATGGAAGAGATTCTGTGAATTGAATTCTATATTATTCCTCTGGTCTAAATAAGTGAGAATTTTGAGTAGCACAAAATTCATTTTCAAAACTCATATCATACACTCTGAAAATGTCACTCCCTGAAAATGTTCTCTTCGACAAATAAAATTACCCCTTGCTCTGTTGAGGGGGAGTTCTGTTTTAAATATTAAGGGGAAGACAAGATTTCAAACCCTTTTTGATTCCCACAAAAAGAGGGAGAAATATTTTTCAACCATAAACATACGTGCATATGTTTATTCATGTTTTGTATAAATAAAAAAGGGAGAGATTGTTGGATCTATTTTTACTGATCAGAATCTTAATTTTGATTAACACAAAACCTGCTATTATCTTACTAATGGCTCAAGATTGATGTACAGTTGATAGTATGGAGAAGACGAGGAGATATCCAAACTGGAACAGTAAGGGGACGCCCAAGCTGGAACAGTTGAAGATGTCCACGCTGGAATAGTGATGGGACAACTGAGCTGGTACAGCAGAGTGTTTTCCAGGTCGCATAGAACACCAAGCTAGTTCACCATCTTGATGGAAGAGCAGTTCAGTGGTCAAGTGCAGTAAGATCCAGAGAAGTGCATAATTCCTCAAGAGCAGATCAAGTGCAGCACAAATGCAGTGTTCAAATGCAGAGCCATATACAAGCGCAGTGATCAAGTGCAGGTCACATCACTAAGCGCAACTATAATCAGTTAATCATAGGGATCTCAGTCCGGAGAAAGACTGAATCAGAACTGATTATTATATCCCAAGAAGAAGGGATATAACCACTGGTGCAAGATTGCAGTTCTTCGTGTCTGATTGTATCAAGAGAATAAGCAAGTACACAGAAGCTCTAGACGGGAACAATAGAGCCAAGCTGGTAAACCAGATTAGGGAAAGGAAAACCTGATTAGGGATCTTGGTCATGCTGATGAGAAGAGAAGAAGAGAGCTTTGACCAACTCAGGAATCTTGGCTCGGGTTGATGCTTGTGAGAGAGATGAAAAATTTTCGACGCCTATAATGATGTGAAGGAGGAAGACTGCTGTAGTGAAAGAAGCAACCAGCTGGGAAGGAAACCAGCTGGGTAACAAGCTCAGAGCCCAGCAATGTTCAAAACCAGTTGTGAACAAAAGCAGAAGAAGATCAGTACAGTTGAAGAAGCAAACGGGTCAGGGTAAAGAACAGACCGGCTTAGAGCAAAGCAGAGACAAGCTGGTTAAGGTCAAACCAGCTAGCGAGCAGTACAGAAGTCGTCTGAGTTCAAGAGAAGAAATGGAAACAACGACAAGCAAAGAGATTTGAACACAATACTATATGAAGACTACTTGTCAGTGTTCAAATCGATTTGCTGTGTTGTCTTCTCAGTACAGTGATCACGTGCTTAAAGTGGGGAAATCCTGCAGAAGAATTAAATGACAAAGGACGCAAAGTACAACAGTGTCAGAACACTTTTCAACGGCTACAACTTTGTGTCCAACGGACAAATCTGCACAGAGGCTTTATAAATCAAGAGCAGAGCACAAGCAAAAAATAGAGCAAAGCAAAGAGAGTGTGTGTGCAAGCGCAGAACGTAAAACAGAAGAATGCACAACACAAGCAGTGCTAGTCGCGAGTTTGCACACCTGGTGGCAGCTGGTATGCAAGCTGGTTCAGTGTCCAGGTGTGAGCTGGTACACTAACCAAATGCTTCAATGAATAATCCAGTCGATAGCACAACCTTGGGAAGATACTGAAGAACTAGCTCAGAGAGCACCTTCCCAGTGTCTGAGATTTTATCTATGAGAGATTGAGAATACACTATAAATCTCACACACGATTCACTCATATACTCGAGAGTTGAGCAAAACAGAAAATGAGTGAATCAAATCAAAAACTCTCCTTTTAGTGTTTGGACAGAAACGTTAAACAAGTCATGTAGCCTTTCTCACTGAGGCATAATGTGAGACCTGAAAAGCTGATGAGATTAATTGAGTTAATTAATCGGGTTTTATGGGATTCAGATTGAGCTTGAACAGATCTGGATGTTCAGCTTTGAGTCGATATTCTTGGAGAAGCTATCGGGTTGGTATAAGTCCTTGGAACAGATCTGGAGAGTTAGAGTTTTGTTGCGGGATCTGTTCAGTGGTGAGCATTGGTCATAGCTGAGTGATCGCGTTCAGTAGTCGTAGCGAGATCTATTGTCGCTAGTGTTCAGTAGTGAGCTTGCGTGCTTCTGTAGCGAGTAGCTAAACTACGTCGTTTGGTTTAGTTAGAACGACAGCGTTTTTGTTTAGCGGGCGAGACTCAGCTGTGAGCAGCGTTGGTCTTTAGATTTGAGAGAGATCTGAGTGTTCGGAAGCGACGCCGTTTTGGGTTCAGATTTCGTTGGCGCTAGCGATTCAGATCTGAGTAGCGGGTGACGTGTCTAGATGTCACAGAAGCGGTGCGACGTCATTTGAGTTAGTAGAGAGCTGCTTTGGCGTAGAGTGAGATCTTTGGAGAGATCTGTGTTAGAGTAGATGACCAACTAGCCAACTTGTGGCGTGTGGGTTTTATAGACTCTTGTACAAACAGTCTTTATATATATGATATTCGCATTTACTTATATGGCGTTCTTTACTTTCATTATGTGCGTAATGATTTACAATTGCGTTGAGTAAAGACCTAGAATGCACTAAAGCGTATGTTAGATGTGATAGTGGGTATGACGTCTATCATGAAACACATCTAATAGTCGCTGTGTATTCTGAACATGTTCCTAGTCGATTGGGCCGTCAAAATGAGGATAAGGCCGCCCGAGTTAGAGACTAATATCTGCGATGCGAAGTACCATGTTTCATTGGTAGGGAACATTGTGATGTTCTGAGCATGCAGATAGATAGTGACCTGGTGATCTATCGAACTACCCTCGTTCGGACTTTCCAAGTGGTTACCATTTGTCGAGTGGATAAGTCCGAGGTCTTGGTTGTACTGATTAGTCCTCACGACTCGAAACGTCATTGAGACTCTACATGATAGGCGTCTCACTTTGACCCGTTTGCTGACTCACTTGGGGTCACAAGGCGTCGGGATTGGGTGAGACCCCGAT
>KQ994490.1:203982-214649 GCA_001598015.1 Dorcoceras hygrometricum
ACGGTCATTTTGCATTGGGGTTCTGAAAAACGGTTTTTTCAGATCATATTATTCAGTTTCGGAAACTGAGTCGATCGGTCTGATCTGATCGGCGATCGGAGTTACGATGAAGTCTCGGTGGTGGAGATGAACTGAATGTTCATTGTTGGACCCGGGCCCGTTGGGCCGGTCCAAGTCCAACACTTAATCTATTTATATAGAATTAAGAAACTTGATTAAACACAACACTCTAATTAACCCTAACCCTAAGTGCATAGCCGCCCCTCCCTCTCCTCTCACAAACCGCCGCCGCCGCCTCGAGTTGCCGGAATTCGTTCCGGCAAATTCGACGAGGAGAATCCGTTCGTGCAGAATTTGTCAGTGCTTCTAGTGCAGGCTGACAAAGGAGTCTCGGTTCTGGTCGTGGACCGGATTGGCGATATCTACCGCAGTCTACCGAGAAGAGCCGACGTTATTGTAACTACGGTTGGAGCCAGGCACAAGTGCCAGCAAGTTAGTGGTCTTGAACCCCCTATGTATGTCAATAATTGATATTGATTTTTCGTATTGATCGTCTCCCGACTTTTATTCTATGTTCTTCCGCTGCCTCGCCGGGGGGCGGATCCGGATCCCCGACAATCTGGATGCGAGCGGGAATATCATCTTTGAGATTTAAGTTGTCGGTGAGATCTGTTTAGAAGCTTGAACAGATTTGAGTATATAAGAGGACTGGTCTTCGTTTCTTTTTATTATTTCCCAATTGTAGATCTCTGTCGCGATACCCTAGCTACTGTTTATCGAACCTTATCTTCTTCGTTTATCGACGGTAGACAGCTCCGATTGAAGTAAGAGTGGTAGCGTTGGACTCCTCTTGCTGAGTCGCTTTGTTCAGATACTGCTTTCGGACGTTTGCTTGAAGCTAGTGAGGTGTGCGAATACATATCCCTTGTGTAGTCTGTTAGCATTCCGTCCTAGCTTGTTGGGGTAAGTGTTCAAACCCTGCCTTGTGTTCGTTTAGAGCTCTCTGTTGAGTTAGAGGGGTACTATAGCGCTGGTCGAGTTCGTAGCTCCCATCTGTTGCTTTTCTGTGTTTCGGTCCTTTAGTAGTTGTTTGTAATTGGCTTAGCAGGTGTGAGATCTGCGTTACTCGGACCCAGTTTGTAGTAATTGTTGCACAGAAGACTTGAGTTACGGATGTGAGCTTGCTTACAGCATTGAGATTGGCATGGATATGTGCTCATGCTTGCTGTTTTGTGATGCTGTGTATATTGTCTTGATATCTGTTGCATTTTGTTGCATTGCATACACACATCTGTTCCATGCTGTTATCAGATCTCTTGTAGCCATATCCTGCTTGCTGATTTGAGCCTGCCAGGGTGCTTGTAGAGGCGCGCGGGTAACTCCCGTCCCTCATCTCCCTGCCGAGACTGTTAGACACCGTGAGCAGAGTGGGTAGCTCCCACATCTCATGTGTTGGGAAGCAGCAGGTTGAGCGTTGATAATGCACCTGGTGCCGTGTGCTGAGACGAGTGGATAGCTCCCATATACTCACATACATTGTGGCCACTGCCTTCTGTTTGGATTTCAGTTTTTGAGCTGTCCTTGGAATCCTTTGGCTCCCTGTGTTTGGTTGTAGCCTTGATCTCATGCATAGCATTTGCATTTTATCTATTGCTATCTAACTGCTGTTTTCAGTTGCTCTCCGTACTGGGATTTGACCCCTGTCCCTCTCGGGCTTGGTTGTTTGTTGCCTGTGTGTGTTTTCAGGTTATCATGGTTACTCTGCTGGTCGTGGAGTAGACCCAACTGGAGGTGCCCCAGGAGGTGGTTAGAATGTCTCAGTTAGTGTATAGCATATCATGTATCATTACTGTTAGCCGTGGGTTGTCCTGTGCTTTGTAGTAGTTGTTGTTTAGTACTTGATATATGTTTTAATGTTGTACTGTTGTACTGAGTGATTTTAATTATTGGGATATTTTGAGTACTGTTGTATTTGAAATTATATGTTTTAATCGTCAGGAAAAAGCGAAAATTTTAAGCCACTTTGGTATGCTTCCGCTATTGTTTTGCGTGGTTTAACTCTGTGTTGTGCACGAGGCCTGACACGTAAAATATGTGATGTTAGACACACAGCTTGCGGGCTGGTGTGCATAGGTGGATAGGAGTTCTTGCAACTTGCGGGCTGTTGGATCAGGTTGCAGGGTATTCTTTCTTTATAGCTTACTGCATTCATAGCATACGCATTGCATACTTTACTACTGTGTTTAAAACTTTTATCAAGCTTTCGATTTTCAAAGTTCGGTATGAGTTGTTTTCGCATGATTCCATTTCATAACTCAATATGTATCTCGGTACACAAACACTTCAGAACACTGAGTTATTGCAGCTCAAGATTTAAATCAACCAGATCGCATGTGTCAGGACCAGCTAGTAGCTGTTGGTAGAGCCCATGCGCGATCCGCTTCCAGTTTTGCGTCCTGTCTATTTTCCAAACATTTTAAAATACACGCAACTTGAGGGTTCGGTGTTTAAAGCTGTGTGAGAGATTACGTGAGTTGTGTAAGAACTTATGAGACACCCCCTTATTTTGATCCTAACAATTGGTATCAGAGCAGGTTGTGCTTTAAAGTGCACTTTAAATTGAAAATTTTTTTGAATAGTTTTAACATATCTTCTGCTCTGATAGTCGCTTTCTGCGGAAGCTTATCTGTGCTATAAAATAGCTTTAAAGTGTTTTAAAACTCACTTTATACATATAGGGGGAGAAATGTTTATTGAATTGCACTGCAGTTTTTTCGAAAGGAAAATGCAGCAATATTTGTTCCAACGAGCTTACAGATTGCGTGAGATCTGTGGACTCTAAGATCTCTAGGTGTGGCGTGTGAGGAATCAGATTTTAGATTTGTGATTAATCGAATTCATCTGAGATTAGAAGAGATTAATTTTTGGAAGTTTTCGTAATTTTGGTATTTTGATTAGAAGCTGGTCGGTGGTGAATCCAGTTGCAACGCGTAAAAGGAATCGCATGAGATTATACGCCGTCGTTTTGGTGAAACCAGACGTAGCGTTTATGTAATAAACCAGTCGTAGAACATTTCAGAAGTCTACTGTAGCTCGCAGCTGGTAGAAATCGGAAATCAGTAGTTGCGTCTGGGTGACCAGCTGTTGGTTTGAAGAACCAGTCGTGGATGTGAGATGACATTGTTTAGATATGTTGAAACACTGCGTTTTGGGGATTACGTCTGGTACCAGTTGTGAGGAATTGGTTACCAGCTGTTGGTTAGATCATCTAATGTCGAATGCGACGTTGTTTTGTTTAGCTATTCTTGTGTCTGGATTGTTTAGCGCAACCAGCTGATGGTTATTTCGTAGGAAATTTGGTATCAGCTGGTGGAGCGCTGTGACGTCGTTTTGATTAGTTGCTACGATGTCGTTTTGGTATTGCATTGGTATTATGTTGCGACTGGTTGTTGCTGCTGGTTTTGTTGTAGAAGATGTGAATACCAGTCGTAAGGTACCTACTGTAGCAACGTCTGGATAATTGAGAACAGCAGCTGTTGGATTTGAGAGATATATAGATAAGTGTTGATCGACACTTAGATTATTTTTCACCCGATATCTCTTATCTCCATTCTTCGAAACCCTCGATAGATACTGTTCACGTGATTCTCTTCCGTCAATTTCCGCCGTGTCCCGCCGTTGTTTTGAATGATATTGGTGGCGCTGAACTCATCTTGAGTTTCTGTATCGATTGATACCAATTTGGAGACTGGAACCGTGGAATTGAGGAAACGCGAAGAGCCTGTTCGTTTGATGATTTCTGTGAAATCTTACCCCGAGCATTCCTCTGTTAGTGTAAGCTTTTGGGTAAGTGTTCTCCTCTGTTCTGAAGTTATGTTTCAGTTATTTAGCCTGAGTTGTATGGCAGAACTAGGATTTAGTTCTCGGCCATAGGTGCTAAGTGAATTCGACTTAGTGTTGAGCTGAATTACTAGATGTTTTAACAGATCTGAACTTCCAGGAGGCTTACAGCTGAATTGTCGTGACCAGTGAGTGAAGGTTTGAGGTTAGACGTGCCTGGTGAGATCCGTTGGATAATTCAGAGGATTGAGGTACGAATTGAGCGGATTTTACAGCTTTGAGAGTGGACATGGCTATACTTCATGTTGTGAAATCTGCTGATTTGATGAGTTGTGATTACGTGAAACAGTTGATGAATGTTTGATTGATTGAGTCTGTTTTACGTATATGATGCATGTAGGATTTTGATATAAATTCTTGGCATACATGCATACATCTTGAGCCTGATTGATGGATTGATTGATGGCCTGATTGAAAGCCACGTTGTGACTGGCCGACTGATGAGTTGTGCCTGAAAAGTCCAACGCTATCATCGGAGTGGTGACTACCGGATTCGAGTGTCTACCACCGAGCTGTGATGGGCTGACGGGCACTGAATATCACGGATCGATGATTTCCTCGGTTGATATACCGTGCAGGTATAGAGGCTGACTGAGATGATTGCCAGTTGATACACTGGTCTAGCTATCCGATCCTTGATAGCCCTCATGCATTTCATAGCATTGATTATAGCATGTTGCATGATTAGCTGTTTTGATAGCTCTTCGTACTGAGGCTTGACCTCATATTTGTTTTCCTGCTTTTGTATTGTTTGGGTCTGCGTCACCAACTTGCAGGATCTTCAGGTAACAAAGCTGGACAGAGTGGAGGTTCAGCTGGTCGATCCCCGTTCTCATGAGTCCCAGTTATTTTATTTATGTATCGAACCCGGGGGATGCCCCGTGTTTTATGTATTTTGGGGATCTGTATTTGAATTGATAATTGATGTTATCTGTTTTATATGAGTTTGAGTCAACTCGTATTTTGAGTATGGATATTTTGAATGAATGTTTTGAGTTCAGGCCCATTTTATTTCGAAAAATTTTTAAGCCCTGTTTTTACGCTTCCGTGATTATGTGCTTAATTGTGCTCTAATCTTCTGAGATTAGCACGGGTCCTGAAACTGGCGGTGTTGCAGCTGAGAGACAATGCACAGCGCTGGTGGAGAGGTACTTCTCGTATCCTTCGTGATAGTGGGGCTGTGATCACCTGGGAGAGCTTCTGTGAGGCGTTCAGACAGGAGTATACCCCGGATTCCTTCTATAACAGCCGGGAGTGGGAGTTTGACAACTTGAAGCAGGGTAGCATGCGAGTGGCTGAGTATGCCCGACAGTTTTCTGCGCTTTTGGTTTATGTGCCACACGTTTCCAACCAGAAGAGGACGAATAGGAACAAATTTCTGAAGGGCTTGAGGTCTGATCTGTACTGGATGGTTTTGTCTGGGTCACCTGCGACCTATATTGAATGAGTGAACCGAGCGGTGGACATTGAGGAGAGTTTGATGGAGGTTGAGGCCCCGATTCAGCCGACTACTGGACGCACCTATCAGCCTCTGCAGGATGCGTCGCAGTCTTTCTATTCTCCTTAGGGGTCGCAGCAGCAGCAGTCGAATTGCCAAAGGTTTCGACCTCGAGGGAAACAGTTTAAGAAGAAGGAGGATTCGAGTTCCTATGGTTCTGCGAGTTCTGGTTCCGGCAGTGGTTTTGGCAGCGGTTCTAGTGGCATGTCTTGTGGACAGTGCGGAGGAAGGCATCCGACTTTGCAGTGTCGTGGAGTTCAGGGGTCTTGCCGTAACTGTGGACAGCTAGGACACTTTGTTAGAGTGTGTCCTTTGTTGAGGGGTCAGACTTCAGTTCCTTCGCAGCAGGGATCAGCTGGTGGTTCTCCTCAGAGACCGTAGTTTCCTGCCCCTACCCAGCGATCTGGATTCCAACCCCATGAGCCCTCTAGATTTGGAGCACCTTCGAGACCTCCGTTCCAGATTCTGTAGCAAGCTCAGGCGAACGCTTTGACGATAGAGCAGACTGAGGAGGCGCCTGGTATGATGATCGCAGGTACATGCTTTATCTTTCATTATCCTGCGAGAGTTCTATTTGACACTGGTGCATCACACTCTTTTATTTCTGAGTTGTTTGTTTGTGAGTATGGGTTGAGTTCTTCCCATTGTGTGATGTTGTTTCCGTGTCTACCCCTGCTGGTGTGAATCTGTGGTCCCGTGAAGTGGTGTTGGATTATGTGCTTCGATTTGATGAGCACTTTTTGGTGTCCAATCTGATTGTTTTGGGAATGTGAGATTTTGATTGCATCTTGGGGATGGATGTGTTATCTAGCTATAAGGCTACTATTGACTGTTTTCATGGTGTGGTGAGATTTCGCCCTGACTCAGGTGAGAAGTGGGAGTTCTACGGTGTTGATTCACGCTTGAAGATTCCACTGGTGTCCGCCATGGAGATGTTTAGCCTGCTATCGCTGGATAATGCTGGATTCATGATTTACGTGCTTGATGTTTCCCAAGAGCAACACTTGGAGTTGAGCGACATTCCGATCGTTCGAGAGTTTCCAGACGTGTTTCCAGATGAGATTCCTGGATTCCCTCCCCGACGTGAGATCGATTTCAGCATCGAGTTGGTGCTCAGTACCGCCCCGATTTCTAGAGCTCCGTATCGGTTGGAGCCCGCAGAGTTGAAAGAGCTGAAGGAGCAGTTGAGAGATCTCTTGGAGAAAGGCTTCATCAGACCGAGTATGTCGCCTTGGGGAGCTCCGATTCTTTTTGTGAAGAATAAGGATGGATCTATGAGGATGTGCATGGATTTCCGACAGTTGAATAAAGCGACGGTGAAGAACAAGTATCCTTTGCCGAGGATTGATGACTTGTTCGATCAGTTGCAGGGATCGGTCGTTTACTCGAAGATTGATTTGCGCTCTGGTTATCACCAGTTGCGGATTAGAGACGTTTGTTAGAGTAGATGCCCAACTAGCCAACTTGTGGCGTGTGGGTTCATAGACTCTTGTATGAAACGATCTTTATATATGATATTCGCATTTATTTGTGGCATTCTTTACTTTCATTGTGTTGTATGATGATTAATAATTGCGTTGAGTAAAGACCTAGAATGCACTATAGTGTATGTTAGATGTGATAGTGGGTATGACGGCTATCATGAAACACATCTAATAGTCACTGTGTATTCTGAATTAGTTCCTAGTCGATTGGGCCGTCAAAATGAGGATAAGGCCGCCCGAGCTTGAGACTAGTATCTGCGATGCGAAGTACCATGTTTCATTGGTAGGGAACATTGTGATGTTCTGAGCATGCAGATAGGTAGTGACCTGGTGATCTATCGAACTTTCCAAGTGGTTACCATTTGTTGAGTGGACAAGTCCGAGGTCATGGTTGTACTGATTAGTCCTAATGACTCGAAACGTCATTGAGACTCTACATGATAGGCGTCTCACTTTAACCCGTTTTCCGACTCACTTGGGGTCATTAGGCGGCGGGATTGGGTGAGACCCCGATGCATGTAGGAGTCGATGCATTGTTGTCAAGGATTCACCGCTCGCAGACATGCGTGGATATCCTATGCTATCTGAGGGGATAATTCTGAGGGGATAATAGTGTATGAATCTCTGGCCAGAGTACTAGAAGTGTTTTTGGTAAATGGGTTTACCTAGTTACACTCGCGATGTCACTATTCGATCTCCAAGATGTGTGCATAGCTATCGGATCTATAGCGACTCTCGATTTACCAATGATCGTTGATCTGATCGGGATATATGGATTGAAAGGACCGTACTGTACGCTAACCACGACCAAATGGTTCTTGCAGGCACTGTCAGTGATACCTAGGGGATCATGGGGCGATGTTGCTAGACGCACTTACCATGATCCGATGGGCAAGTCCGGAATTTTGATTCCGGAGCCACAATGGTTGTGGGCCCACGGCTAGCTGTATCCCTGAACCATTGAGGGTCACACAAGTACTGGATTCGAGATTCCCGCACGGATACTGAGCTCAATGTGTTGAGCATAGGAGGAGGATTCTAGGGAGTGCGACTTCCTAAAAGTCAACAGGGGTCAAATCGTGATTTCCCGCTGTTGAGGGGCAAAACGGTCATTTTGCAATTTAGGGTTAGATGATCTGAAAATTTTTTTTTCATATCATAACATTCAGTTTTGGAAACTGAGTCGATCGGTCCGATCTGATTGGCGATCGGAGTTACGATGAAGTCGCAGCGATGGATATCGTCATTTGGACCCGGGCCCGTTGGGCCGGTCCAAGTCCATTGCTAGTCTATTTAATTAGACTTAAGGCTTAATTGGTCACAACTTAAGAAGTAATTCAGATTACAACAAACCCTAAACCTAAAGCTCTCGGCCGCCACTCTTCCTCTCCTCCCACGCCGCCGCCGCCGCTTCCCGCCGTCGGCCGCCGCCCGCCGTTGATTGATCGGACTTGCTCCGATCAGTTCTTCGAGGAGAATCCGTCCGTGCTGATCTCGTCAGGCCTTCTAGTGCAGGCTGACGAAGGAGTCTCCCTTCCGGTCTTGGACCTGATTACCGAATCTACCGCCGCCTACCGAGAAGAGCCAGTCTCCTTGCGATTCTGGTTGGAGCCAGGCGCCTGTCGCCAGCAGGTAACTGACTAAACGCCCTATGAATGGTTCATAGTTTGCAGTAGTTTTCAATTGTATTGAACGTTTCCCGGCCTAATTTTATTCTTCCGTCGCCTCGCCGGGAGACGGGATCCGGATCCGCCACAGTTCCCCAACAGTGGTATCAGAGCTAGGGCTCGGATCCTTCAATACAATTGTTGCCATAATTGTATCTAATCTCTATTTTTCAGATCGAATCAAAAAAAAAATTTCAGAACATCCGGCGGCGGCGCCAACATGCTCGTGCAATAGCGCGCGCATAGCCGCGCGATAGCCTGCGCACTCGCTGCGCACGGCTGCCGATTCTTGGCTGTTTCTTCGCGCGCGGTTGCGCAATGGCTGGCCGACCGTTTGCTGCCTCCCTCGCGCATGGTGATGCGATCAACGGGCGGAGCAGGCGCAGTGGATGGCGCGATGGTGTTGCGCCTGAGGTCACGTGCTGGCCGCGCGATCGTAGCATGCTGGCCGACTGGTTGGCGCACGGTGGCTGTTGAGTTCGCCCATTGGATGCGCCACTGGTTGGCACATCGTGCACCATGCGCCGCATACGCTGCGGCAAGCGTGCGGCCGAGCGCCGCAGTCTACATGGCGGCCGCCGTCCGGCGACGATCCCCGGCAGATTTTTGCGACGGCTGATTTTGCTTCTAGGTTTAAGTTCAGGCCTGTCCCGGGCAGCCCATGAAGTTTTTGGGCCGATATTCGATATCGGGCCCAATTTGGTTGATTTTGAAATTTTTGAGATTTTGGGCCCAAAATTGTTTTAGGCCCAATATGATGCAATTAAAATAGCAAAATACGATTTTAATTGTAAAATAAGATTTTATAATGAAATATGATTTTGTTGATTAAAATTTGATTTTATCGACAAAATACGATTTTATTATAAAATACGATTTTATGATTAAAATATGATTTTGCGATAAATAATTTGATTATTTAATTTATGCATATTAATTAGATTGATTGCATGATTGGGATGATCGAGAGTCATGCCCAATGTGTTAGGTGTATGCTTTAGGTTTTATGATTTCAGTTGTTTTAATATTGTTGATTATCATTTTATAAAAATGGGTCTGTTTGTAACCCGTTCCCACCCCTTAAAATGTATCCCTTATTTGTCATGGAATTTAATTGTAAATTACTAGACTTAGTGGGAGGACTTTTGAAGATGGTGGGCCCGATGATGATCAAAGATATTGAAGACCGAAGATCTGTAAAACTGGAAGCAAATGTAATAGGATTGCATTGCATATTGCATATCACCTAGGATTGGACCCAGGTCCGTGATTGGCAACCACGGACCGCATAGCTCTCGCGATCGATCATCCCAATGTTTATATATGTGATATATAGTTAGTTGAATCCGCATGTTTGAAATTTGATTTAAAATATACTGCATGAGACCAAATTTTCAAAAATAAAATCCCTTGTTTTAAATACGATTTAAAACTAATATCAAGATAAAGGTTTATTCGATAAACCAAAGGGGATTTAAATTTGTTTAAATTTCCCTACCTTCCATCAACAATGGGTGTACGTAGATGCTACCCGTATACATGGCCCGGCTCATATTATTGAGGGGGTCATGTATGCCGGAAAGCTGTCCACGCCATTGAAAATTGTTGTGATCTCGGTTGGAACTCCCTTTAACGTTGGCTCATATTATTGGGGACGTTAAGGGGACCGTCCTTCACGACTCAACATTGATGGATCATCTTAACACGTGATAGTAAACGGCGTCATATTATTGGGCCCTTACTGGACGTGAGGTGAATACATGGAGGTTGCACCGGTTGCAATCGGTAACTACCTTTTGGGGGTCATGGATGGCTGATATTATTCGGGTCCATGATCGCTTGATTGGGCTCCGTGTACCCACTAAAGAAACTTGCTTTCTCTATTTCATTAGAGGGTGATGAAATCGTTAAAATAGTGGGAGGGTAATTCATAAAACTTAACGACCTTGTTTTATGTCTTAGCGATTATTTTATATATAGTTAGTGATGATTGTCTGTTTTCTTTTCAGTATAACTGCATTTATAATGTCTTCGTTCAAAAACCCACTCGCTGCTATACTGGATAGCAACAAGTTCACCGGTCTGAACTACCAAGACTGGCTCCGCAACCTCAACCTT
>KQ994490.1:222025-248821 GCA_001598015.1 Dorcoceras hygrometricum
AAGACAGCTTTCCGGACTCGATATGGGCATTATGAGTTTCTGGTCATGCCGTTTGGGTGACGAATGCCCCAGGTGTTTTCATGGATTTGATGAATCGCGTCTTCAGCGCGTATATCGATCGGTTCGTGATCATCTTCAT
The DNA here is from genome assembly GCA_001598015.1 of Dorcoceras hygrometricum. Classification (NCBI taxonomy): domain Eukaryota; kingdom Viridiplantae; phylum Streptophyta; class Magnoliopsida; order Lamiales; family Gesneriaceae; genus Dorcoceras; species Dorcoceras hygrometricum. The sequence goes on from KQ994490.1 coordinate 222,165, forward strand.
AGATGACATCCTAGTGTACTCGAGGAGCATGAGAGAGCATATGGAGCATCTCAGATTGGTGTTGCAGAGGTTGAGAGACTCGCAATTGTACGCCAAGTTCAGCAAGTGTGAATTTTGGCTTGATCGGATTATCTTTTTGGGTCATGTGATTTCAGCGCAAGGGATTTCGGTGGATCCGAGTAAGGTCGAAGCAGTTCTTAACTGGGAGAGACCTTGGAATGTTTCATAGATCTGCAGCTTCTTGGGATTGGTTGGCTATTACAGGCGTTTTATCGAGAAGTTCTCTTCGATAGCCAGGCCTTTGACTCAGCTGACTCAGAAGGATAAGAAGTTTGTTTGGACTGACGAGTGCGAGTTTAGTTTTCAGACGTTGAAGGAGAAGTTGACTACTTCTCCTGTTTTGGCTCTATCGTCTGGATCTGGAGGATCTATTGTGTGCTCCGACGCTTCTCTCAATGGTTTAGGATGTGTTCTGATGCAGAACGGGGACGTGATTGCCTATGCGTCTCGACAATTGAAGCCTCAAGAGACGAGGTACCCTGTTCATGATTTGGAGTTGGCTGTGATAGTGTTTGCCTTGAAGATTTGGCGACATTATCTGTATGGTGAAGAATTTGTGGTGTACACCGACCACAAGAGCCTGAAATATATCTTCACGCAGTCTGATTTGAATATGAGGCAACGATGATTGATGGAATTGCTCAAGGACTTTAACTGTGAGATTCAGTATCAGCCTGGGCGGATGAACTCAGTAGCAGATGCTTTGAGTAGGAAGACCCACCCTGTGATGCTTTCGTCTTTGAGTGTCTCTAAAGTCTATGAGCAGTTGAGTACTTCTGGTTGGCGTTCCCAGTCGGGTGATCAGTACTTTATGGTTTCTTCAATTCAAGTAGAACCGCAGATTGTGAGTGACATCAGGGAGGCACAGAGGACTGATCCTTATGTTCATGAGTTGAAGATTAAAGCCCGAAGTTGTCAGTCTGATGATTTCTCAGTTTCTTCGGATGGATGTCTGAGATTTCGAGGAAGATTGGTGGTTCCGAACTTGATCGATTTGAAAGAGACCATCATGCATGAAGCGCATTGTAGTCAGTACAGTGTGCATCCGGGCGAGACAAAGATGTACCATGCCTTGAAATCTCACTACTGGTGGGAAGGCATGAAGAGCGACATCTCTGGTTTTGTTGTTAGATGTTTGAATTTCCAGTGGGTCAAGGCTGAGAGAATGAGACCTCGTGGACTACTACAGAGTTTGGAGGTGCCCCAATGGAATTGGGAGCACATCACCATGGATTTTGTGACTCATCTACCTCGATCGAGTAGGGGATGTGATGCGATTTGGGTAGTGATTGATTGACTCTCGAAGTCGACCCATTTCATTCCCTATGATGTGAGGTGTTCGATGAAGAAAATGGCAAAGCTGTATATCGACCATGTGGTTAGATTGCATGGAGTTCCTGTTTCGATAGTGTCTGACCCAGATCCAAGATTCACCTCTCGTTTTTGGAAGAGTCTACAAGCAGCGATGGGTTCGAGATTGGCTATGAGTACAGCCTATCACCCACAGACAGATGGTCAGTCTGAGCGGACCATCCAGACTTTAGAGGATATGCTGCGAGCAGTTGTGATGGATTTTAGTGGTGGCTGGAAGGATTCTTTGTCGTTGATTGAGTTTTCGTATAATAACAGCTACCAGGTGACTATCGGGATGGCTCCATTTGAGGCGTTGTATGGTCGAAAATGCAGATCTCCGATTTGTTGGGAAGAAGTTGGTGAGAGACAGCTTTCTACCCCTGAGTTTGTTCAGCATATGAAAGAACAGATTGATTTGATTCGAAGTAGAATGAAGGCTGCACAAGATAGATTTACCAGCTATGCTAACTGAAGACGTCGACCGTTAGAGTTTGAGGTTGGCGATCGAGTATTTCTCAAAGTTTCTCCTTTCAAGAGCGTGATGCGCTTTAGATTTAAAGGCAAATTAGCTCCTAGATTCGTTGGTCCCTTTGAGATTGTCGAGCGGATTGGACAGTTGTCTTATCGATTGAGACTGCCTGATGAGTTAGCAGTGATGCATGACGTTTTTCATGTGTCCATGTTGAGGAAATATGAGCCAGATCCGTCCCATGTGTTGAGAACCGACGAAGTTGAGCTGGATTCTGCCTTTAGTTATGTAGAATATGCAGTCCAGATTCTGGATAGGAAGGAGAAGCAGTTGAGGAATAAAGTAGTTCCGTTGGTGATGGTCCAATGGAGCAAGCATGGCAGAGAAGAAGCAACTTGGGAACCGGAAGAGAAGATGCAGCGTGAGTGGCCGCATCTGTTTGAATAGATTGTTGTTTTAGATTTCGGTTTCTAGTTGTGTTTTCCCTAGGTGATATTTGTTGATTACCCAGTTATCTTGAACTCTTGGGTCGTATCAGATGAATTTCTACTTTGTATTCGATTGTTGTGATGAATTGATTGAATTTTCCCTGAGTTTACCTTTGATTTCGGGGACGAAATCTCTTAAGGTGGGGAGAATGTGAGGAATCAGATTTTAGATTTGTGATTAATCGAATTCATCTGAGATTAGAAGAGATTAACTGTTGGAAGTTTTCGTAATTTTGGTATTTTGAGTTAGAAGCTGGTCGATGGTGAATCCAGTTGCAACGCGTAAAAGGAATCGCAGGAGATTATACGCCGTCGTTTTGGTGAAACCAGACATAGTGTTTATGTAAGAAACCAGTCGTAGCACATTTCAGAAGTCTACTGTAGCTCGCAGCTGGTAGAAATTGGAAATCATTAGTTGCGTCTGGGTGACAAGCTGTTGGTTTGAAGAACCAGTCGTGGATGTCAGACGACATCGTTTAGATAAGTTGAAACGCTGCGTTTTGGGGATTACGTCTGGTACAAGTTGTGAGGAATTGGTTACCAGCTGTTGGTTAGATCAGCTATTGACAGCAGTGCTGACGTGTCAAATGCGACGTCGTTTTGTTTAGCTATGCTTGTGTTTGGATTGTTTAGCGTAACCAGCTGCTGGTTATTTCGTAGGAAATTTGGTATCAGCTGGTGGAGCGCTGTGACGTCGTTTTGATTAGTTGCTACGATGTCGTTTTGGTATTGCTTTGGTATCATGTTGCGACTGGTTGTTTCTGCTGGTTTTGTTGTAGAAGATGTGAATACCAGTCGTAAGGTACCTACTATAGCAACGTCTGGATAATTGAGAACAACAGCTGTTGGATTTGAGAGATATATAGATAAGTGTTGATCGACACTTAGATTATTTTTCACCCAATATCTCTTATCTCCATTCTTCGAAACCCTCGATAGCTACTGTTCACCGTGATTCTCTTCCGTCGATTGCCGCCGTGTCCCGCTGTTGTTTTGAATGATATTGGTGGCGCTGAACTCCTCTTGAGTTTCTATACCGATTGATACCAATTTGGAGACTGGAACCTTGGATTTGAGGAAACGCGAAGAGCCTGTTCGTTTGACGTTTTTTGTGAAATCTTACCCGAGCATTCCTCTGTTAGTGTAAGCTTTTGGGTAAGTGTTCTCCTCTGTTCTGAAGTTATGTTTCAGCTATTTAGCCTGAGTTGTATGGCAGAACTAGGATTTAGTTCTCGGTCGTAGGTGCTAAGTGAATTCGACTTAGTGTTGAGCTGAATTACTAGATGTTTTAACATATCTGAACTTCCAGGAGGCTTACAGCTGAATTGTCGTGACCAGTGAGTGAAGGTTTGAGGTTAGCCGTGTCTGGTGAGATCTGTTGGATAATTCAGAGGATTGAGGTACGAATTGAGCGGATTTTACAGCTTTGAGTGTGGACATGGCTATACTTCATGTTGTGAAATCTGCTGATTTAATGAGTTGTGATTACGTGAAACATTTGATGAATGTTTGATTGATTGAGTCTGTTTTACGTATATGATGCATGTAAGATTTTGATATAAATTCTTGGCATACATGCATACATCTTGAGCCTGATTGATAGATTGATTGATGACCTGATTGAAAGCCACGTTGTGACTGGCCGACTGATGAGTTGTTCCTGAAAAGTCAAACTCTATCATCGGAGTGGTGACTACCGGATTCGAGTGTCTACCACCGAGCTGTGATGGGCTGACGGGCTCTGAAGATCACGGACCGATGATTTCCGCGGTTGATACACCGTGCGGGTATAGAGGCTGACTGAGATTACTGCCAGTTGATACACTGGTCTAGCTATCCGATCCTTGATAGCCCTCATGCATTTCATAGCATCATTATAGCATGTTGAATGATTAGCTGTTTTGATAGCTCTTCATACTAAGGCTTGACCTCGTATTTGTTTTCCTGCTTTTGTATTGTTTGGGTCTGCGTTACCCACTTGCAGGATCTTCAAGTAACCAAGATGGACAGAGTGGAGGTTCAGCTGGTCGATCCCCGTTCCCATGAGTCCCAGTTATTTTATTTATGTATCGAACCCGAGGGATGCCCCGAGTTTTTACTGTATTTTGGGGATCTGTATTTGAATTGATTTTACTGCCAGTTGATACACTGGTCTAGCTATCCGATCCTTGATAGCCCTCATGCATTTCATAGCATCATTATAGCATGTTGAATGATTTAGCTTGTTTTTGATAGCTCTTCATACTAAGGCTTGACCTCGTATTTGTTTTCCTGCTTTTGTATTGTTTGGGTCTGCGTTACCCACTTGCAGGATCTTCAAGTAACCAAGATGGACAGAGTGGAGGTTCAGCTGGTCGATCCCCGTTCCCATGAGTCCCAGTTATTTTATTTATGTATCGAACCCGAGGGATGCCCCGAGTTTTATGTATTTTGGGGATCTGTATTTGAATTGATAATTGATGTTACCTGTTTTATTTGAGTTTGAGTCAACTCGTATTTTGAGTATGGATATTTTGAATGAATGTTTTGAGTTCAGGCCCATTTTATTTCGAAAAATTTTTAAGCCCTGTTTTTACGCTTCCGTGATTATGTGCTTAATTGTGCTCTAATCTTATGAGATTAGCACGGGGCCTGACAAGCGAGGCTAAAACTTAGGAAAAAATGTAAGAGATTCTGTTAATTGAATTCTATATTATTCCTCTGGTCTGAATAAGTGAGAATTTTGAGTAGCACAGAATTCATTTTAAAAACTCATATCATACACTCTGAAAAATGTCGCTCCCTGAAAATGTTTTCTCTTCGAAAAATAAAATTATCCCGTGCTCTGTTGAGGGAGAGTTCTGTTTTAAATATTAAGGGGGAGACAAGATTTCAAACCACCTTTTTTATTCCCACAAAAGGGGGAGACATATTTTTCAACCATAAACATACGTATGTGCAGTTGATAGTATGGAGAAGACGAGGAGATATCCAAATTGGAACAGTAAGGGGACGCCCAAGCTGGAACAGTTGAAGATGTCCACACTGGAACAGTGAGGGGACGCCCGATCTGGTACAGAAGAGTGTTTTCCATGTCGCAGAGAACACCAAGCTGGTTTACCAGCTTGATGCAAGAGCAGTTCAGTGGTCAAGTGCAGTAATATCCAGAGAAGTGCAGAATTGCTCAAGTGCAGATCAAGTGCAACACAAGTGCAGTATTCAAATGCAGAGCCGTATACAAGCACAATGATCAAGTGCAGGTTAGATCACTAAGCACAACTATAATTCTATTCATCATAGTGATCTCAGTCCGGAGAAAGATTAAATTAGAACTGATTGTCATATCCCAAGAAGAAAGGATATAGTAACGTCTAGGAATCCTAATTACGTGGAAATGAGTGCATGACAAGGGGCAAAATTATTTTAGAAAATTAAATGCTATTTTATGTGATTTATTGACAGTTTTAATGTTGCATGATATGCATGCTATGTTTTCAGCCCATTTGAGTTCCAGACGCGTGGACGAGACTAAGGACGACCGAGATGAAAATTATTTGAAAGTTTATGCCCTCAGATTTTTAGAGCAACATTTTATTATTTTAAGCAGCAATTTCCAAAAAATGGAAATTTATGTATATTGGTTGAGGGGAACCCGTTTTTCGCCTATACGGACTGTTTTAATGGATTTTCCTACATTTTAAAATCTAGGAGGCTATATGTTATGAATATTTAAGATTTTAAAGCCTATGTTTAGAGTTTATTCAAATTTTTAAATAAGTGGAGGTTTAGTATAGGAAAACTCTTAATTTTCTTAATTAAAACATTTGGAGGGTTCATTTTTGTCACCACTCATTTTCAGAACCCTAACCCTAGCCTCCTCCTCCCTCTCCCCTCACTTGTGTGTCGCCTCCTCCCTCACCTAGCTCGATAGTTTCATGTTTTTGGTGTGAATTTCAAGGTTTGATCATCTCACGCTTTTCCTCCGTCCCGGTAACATAGTGTCTGCGTTATTCTCCAATCAAGGCATGTAATATCTCTTATTTTCTCACCATTTACGTCATATTATACTGTTTTTAATGAACAATTCCATGAATTGTATGTTATTTGGATTGATCCACGCATAATCTTTGAGGTCCATGCATGTTTCATCGTTTTCAATAAGTTTTTGATTTGATCTTGTGATGATTTGACCAAGGGCGGTTCAAAGGGGCTTTTGCTCGGTTCATGGTGGTCCTAGCGTGGTCTAGTAGTGGTGCATAATTGAGAGAATACGGCAGGAACATGGTTGTACCAGGGACGACGCATGGTTGCATTCTTGGAGCGTCGCTCGTGCGGCTCTTTCACGCGGCTCGTCCACCCATGTGTGACCATGGCTCGGACCGTGGTTGGTTCGAGAGGGACCGGTTGGACCTGGGGATGGTCCAGCCAGTGAGGCTCTGGCCATGGGCAGCCGGAGCAGGTCGTGCGTAAGGGATAAAGCGGCGGGATGACGTGCATGGGTGGCCTGCGGCTAGGTTAAGTTTCATGTGTTGCATGGGCCGGTTCGGTTGAGCCGATGGGTCAGTTCAATCAGATCGGGTCGAGTCAGTCGAGGGCCGAGTCAAATATTTTAAGTTGGGTCCAAAGATATTTTATTTCTGGGCCGGGTGTTTCTATTTTACAAGATTAAGTATAATTTTTAGCGTATCGGGCCGATTATTTTAAAGCCCAAATTTTAAAGTCAAAATCCTTTTAATTATGGGCCTAATTCCTTTTATTAAATTTTAAAGTCAACATCGAAGTCAAGAGAACTTTTGTTTAGTCAATTTTAAAGTTTGATTTTTAATGGGGGATTGAGTATTTCATAAATTTTTAAAGGGTAATTTTAATGTTTAAGGGGTCAAGTCTTGTTTAGGGTTAAGTGTCATTTTAAGTTAATTCTAGGCTTTTGGGCTTAGAATTAGTGGGTCAGACACCTGAACCAGTCCTTGACCGGAGTAGAAATTGTAAAAGCTCGTTAATATAAATTTAATTATATATGTAGTATTTATTGTACGATAATGTTTTAAATGAAGGAATTAAATATATATTGACGGGTTGAGCCTTTTAAATTGCATGTTTTTATGAAATGCACGCATCATAAAAGTTTTATGAAAATTTTAAGGCATGAAAGAAAAGAAAAATATTATCGAGGTATTGAAGTATTGTGTGGCAAGTTTACGATGGGCGAAGTCGGGATACCGAGCCTGAGGAACCCTTGTTTTAATGTATTACGAGCTTATGGATCCATGTGATCACGACATGATGAAGTGGCAGCATAGAGGTGTGAGGGATCCCGAGGTAAGGTCGGGTGAATCGCATCACCGCGTACGTTGGTTCTTTAGATTGATCAATCACTTATGTTATGGCTCACACTTCATGGATACGACTCACAGGCCCTTTTACGTTACGTTATGCTATGTCGTGCCTTATTATGTATGCTATACTATGACGTTATGTTACGACTGATTTATGAATCATGTTGTACGATCGTTCATGCACACATGTTTTGAAGTTATTTTACTATATGTATGTGCTTGCATGCAATTTTATTATATTTACCATGTTAGTATTCAGATAGAGCATGCTGGGCCTTTAGGCTCACTAGGTTTAAATGGTGCAGGTGATGATCATGTTGAATTTATGCCGACCGACGGTGAGGATCTCTGAGCGCCCGTTGCAGCTGTGCCCCGTGACCACTCTGACGTCATTATCTATGTTATGATACATTTTCAGATATTTCTAACAGTCACTTCAGTTTTCCGCAATTTTTACTTATACTGATTTTAAGCCGTTTGGTTGATTTAATGTTTTGAGATATTTATTTTATTTATGTTTTAAGGTAATGTTGAGAAAAATGTTTTAAAAGGGACGAGCCATACTTTCAAATATTGTTTTCCGCACTTTATAAAAAAAATTGTAGAGTACGGTTCATTTTAGTTGGTATCAGAGCGGTGGTTATGGTGGGATACTAGCATGCTTCGTGAGCTCGAAAGTTGCACTGCCAGTCTGTAAGTTTTAGGGTTTTACGATCCATGTCTATTTTCATATGATGCATGTTCTATTTTCAGCATTAGTTTTACCTTAAGAGTTTAAGAGTTAGACGCTTAGTCATGCACTTAGATTTACATGAATGAGTTTTGCGTTCCAGTATGCCTCCCAGACGCGACAAGACCCAACAGGATGATGCTACGCCTCTTCCTCCTCCTCCACCTCCACAGTTGACATCATATGAGAGGGATAGTGTGGACATGCTAGCGGGGATCACAAGGTTGCTGGAGAGGCAGTCAGAGCGACCTTGGAAATCGCATAAGGAGGACGTCACCGAGTGGTCCCGCAAGCAGGGACCCAAGGAGTTTTCGAGGACTACTGATCCGCTCGTGGATGAGGAGTGGATCCGATTGTTTGTGACCATCTTTGCATATATGGGTGTCGCGGATGCTGACAAGGTTCGTTGTGCTATCTTCATTATGAAGGGAGATGCAGCTCTTTGGTGGGAGAGCGCGATGGTGGGTTTGATCCTGGAGAGCCTAACCTGGGAGAGGTTCAAGGTCATTTTCTTTGAGAATTATTTCACTGCTGATGCCCGGAGTCAGCTAATCAGGGAGTTCATGAGTCTCCGTCAGGGAGACAAGTCTGTTGCTGAGTATGTGCGGCAGTTCGAGCGGGGGTTTCACTTCGTACCCTCGTTCGCGCATGTGGAGAGCGAGAAGCTGCGGCAGTTTACTGACGGACTACGACCAGACATCCTCCATGATGTCAATATGACGGACGTGGCTACGTATATGGCAGCAGTGAACAGAGCCTACCTGTTTGAGAGGGGCCTGAAGGACCTGAGGGAGGACTTCCAGAGGAAGCAACATCTACAGCAACCCGTCAGGGGCTAGTCTTTGCATCAGCCAACGAAGAGATCTTTTCAGGGGCCTCCTAAGGGCCCAACTCCACAAGGGCAGAAGCAGCAGAGACCTCAGGTCCAGCAGGGTCGCAGAAGCAGGGGGCCAGCGCCCCTAGACCAGGAGGGACATCGATCTGCAAGGAGTGCAATAAGCAGCATTCAGGAGCTTGTATGGCGGGATCAGGCAGGTGCTATCACTGCAAGGAGCCAGGGCATATTTCTAGAGATTGCCCTAAGAGGAGACAGGCCACAGGTCATGTCTTCGTGATGCAGGCGGAGGCCGCAGACCCAGACACGACACTTCTTACAGGTATTCTGCTTTAGAATTTTTGCCATTTTGCGTGATTCTGGAATTTCGGAATTCACTGTATTCTAAATGGCATGCTGATTAGAACACTGCTAGGAGGTTTATGCCTTAGGCCGTTGGGTTGAATCTAGTAGAACTGTAGATCTTTTAGATCGTGCATTGGGAACGTAGACGGATAGGACTAGCGAACCCAGAAATGTTTTAGGCATCTAAATTGTAATTGGGAATCTAGATCGACTGTAAACACGTGCCTCCGTGATGTTTCTATTTCAGGCGAGATTCGGGTGCTTGGTGTCACTACCCTTGCCTTGCTAGACTCAGGGGCGACCCACTCGTTTATTTCGAGTGCGTTCACACAGAAGGTATTATGTCGGAGAGCTTGGGTGTGGCTCTCGCATTGACGGGCCCGTCAGGAGAGTAGTTGACAATGACCAAAGCTGTTCTGGGATTGACGATGATGTTCCAGGATCATGCGGTCAGAGCAGACTTGGTCTTTTGTCGATGTCAGGATTTTACCTCATTCTAGGAATGGACTGGTTGACGGAGCACGAAGCAGTGTTTGATTTTCAACGGAGATCAGTGATGATCAGTCTGCTAGGGTAGGAGACTTTCTTATTTGAGTTAGCGAGGAGACCGTGGAAGCCCAGGTTTATATCTCTTCTGCAGGACAGGAAGCTAGTTGAGCTTGGATATCAGGCGTTCTTGGCCAGTGTTACGACTACAGGAGATACAACATTCCCTTCACTGTCTGAGGTGGAGGTAGTCAGAGAATTTTCAGATGTCTTTCCTGAAGACGTTGTGGGAGTTCCATCGGAGAGAGAGGTGGAGTTTTCGATCGAGCTGATTCTAGGTACTGTGTCTATCTCTAAGGCATCGTATCATTTGGCTCTTACCGAGATGAAGGAGCCAGATTCAGGAGTTGCTCGACAAGGGATTCATACGCCATATATGTTCTCCATGGGGCACGCCAATTCTATTTGTGAAGAAGAAGGATGGCAGTATGAGATTGTGCATTGACTACCGGGAGTTGAACCGTGTGACATTGAAGAACAAATACCCACTCCCGAGGATAGAGGATTTATTTGAACAGTTGCAGGGAGCTTCGGTGTTCTCCAAGATTGATTTGAGATCTGGATATCATCAGTTGAGAGTCAGAGAGGATTACATGTCCAATACTGCCTTTCGGACACGTTATGGACACTACGAGTTCTTGGTGATTCTGTTTGGCCTGACAAATGCCCCAGCAATCTTCATGGATTTGATGAACAGGGTCTTCAGATAGTACTTGGACCAGTTCATCATTGTTTTTATCGATGAAATCTTGGTCTACCGTGGAGCTTGGAGGAGCATAGACAGCATGTGCAGACGATTTTGCAGACATTGAGAGAGCACAAGTTGTATGACATGTTCAGCAAGTGCGAGTTTTGGATCGAGCAGGTGGCGTTTCTGGGGCATATCGTTTATAGAGATGGGATTTCAGTCAAACCATCAAAGGTGGAGGCAGTTCAGAACTGGGGGATTCCAAAGAATGCAGCAGAGATTCGCAGTTTCTTGAGCTTAGCAGGATACTACCGCAAGTTTAGCAAGGGCTTCTCGTTGATTTCAGCGCCCTTGACAGCCCTGACCAAGAAGAATGCAAAGTATGTGTGGAGTCCTGAGTGTTAAGAGGAGCTTCAATCAGCTGAAGGAGGATCTCACTTCAGCGCCAGTTTTAGCGATGCCTGTGGATCACGAGGAGTTCGTGATGTATACGGATGCTTCCCATAGAGGGTTAGGCGCAGTGCTGATGCAGGTGGCAAGGTTGTTGCATATGCGTCGAGACAGTTGAAGAGTTATGAGGAGAATTATCCAACGCATGATCTGGATCTTGCATCAGTAGTGGTCGCACTAAATATTTGGAGACACTACTTGTACGGTGAGAAGTGTCAGATTGTCACCGATCATAAGAGCCTCACGTACTTCTTCACACAGAAGGAGTTGAACATGAGGCAGAGCAGATGGTTGGAGTTGGTGAAGGATTATGATTGTGACATTAGTTACCATCCGGGTAAAGCTAATTTAGTAGCAGACGCTTTGAGTCGGAAGACTTCAGCAGTGGCATGCTTATCAGTCGAGAGGCCACTACAGGCTGAGATACAGAGATTTGGGCTACAGTTCTATTCAAGAGGTTGTGCATCGAGTTTGGCAGCGCTCACAGTTCAGCCGACTCTTCGAGATCGGATTAGAGATGGGCAGGCCTCTGATGAGCAGTTACAGCAGTGGAGAGAAAGAGATGAGGTCAAAGGACGGGGTCTGTATACAGTGGAGGATGGGATCGTTCGTTTCAGAGGTCGCATGTGGGTGCCGAGTATTGGACAGCTGAGAGTGGAGATTTTAGCAGAGGCTCATGCATCGACGTACTCCATCCAGCCAGGGAGTACGAAGATGTACAAGAATTTACAGACGGTCTATTGGTGGGCGGGGATGAAGAAGGATATTGGGAGATTCGTATCCGAGTGCTTGACCTGTCAGTAGGTCAAGGCAGAGCATCACCGACCGACAGGGTTGCTTCAGCCACTCCCCTATCCTTGAGTGGAAATGGGAGCACATCACGATGGATTTTGTGGTTGGGTTACCCAGGAGTCCCATAGGATACATAGCGATATGGGTGATTGTGGACAGAGTCACCAAGTCAGCACATTTCTTACCGGTGAAGACAACTTTTACTTTGACACAGTACGTAGAGCTTTACATCAGGGAGATTGTCAGGCTGCATGGCGTACCATTATCCATAGTGTTATATCGGGACACTAGATTTACATTTGCGTTTTGGAGGAGCTTGCATGCAGCGTTGGGGATGAAGTTGTCATTCAGTACAGCTTTTCACCCGCAGACAGATGGATAGTCGGAGAGAGTCATCCAGATTCTAGAGGATTTGCTGAGAGCTTGTGTGATAGACTTCCAGGGTACGTGGGATTTGAGATTGCCTCTGGTAGAGTTAACGTACAATAACAGCTTTCAGGCATCGATTGGGATGACTCCACATGAGGCTTTGTACGGGAGAAGGTGTAGGTCTCTCGTGCACTGGGATGAGGTTGGGGAGAGAGTTTTGACAGGGCCAGAGATGGTACAGCAGATCGCAGATATTGTGATCAGGATACGGGGTCGGATGAGGACAACCCATAGTCGTCAGATGATTTATGCCGATCAGAGACGACGAGATCTAGAGTTAGCGGTTGGGTACCATGTATTCGTGAGGATATCGCCCATGAAGGGAGTGATGTGCTTTGGTCAGAGGGGCAAGCTCAGTCTGAGGTTTATTGGGCCATTTGAGATTCTGGAGAGGGTTGGTACATTGTCGTATCGAGTAGCACTACCACCCAGTTTGTCAGCGGTGCATAACGTATTTCACATTTCTATGCTACGAAAGTACGTCCCAAATGCATCGCATGTGTTGGATTTTGAGCCGCTCCAGTTAGCACCTGATTTATCTTTTGAGGAGCGGCCGGTTCAGATCTTGGCTAGAGAGGAGCGGAGACTTTGAGCGCGGCGGAGTATTCCGATGTTCAATGTCCGGTGGCAGGATCACTCAGAGGATGAGGCTACCTGGGAGACCAAGGCCGATATGCGACGCGCTACCCAGAGCTTTTCGGTACGTAATCTAATTTCGTGGAAGAAATTCCTATAGGGGGGAAGTTGTAACGCCCAGTAATCCTAATTATGTGGAAATGAGTGCATGACTAGGGGAAAAATTATTTTAGAAAATTATATGCTATTTTATGTGGTTTATTGATAGTTTTAATGTTGCATGAAATGCATGTTATGTTTTTAGTCCTTTTGAGTTCTGGACGCGTGAACGAGACTAAGGACGAACGAGATGAAAATTATTTGAAAGTTTATGCCCTCAGATGTTTAGAGAAAAATTTTATTATTTTAAGCAGCAATTTCCGAAAAACGGGATTTTATGTATATTGGTTGAGGGGAACCCGTTTTTCGCCTATACAGGCTGTGTTAATGGACTTTCCTACATTTTAAAATCTAAGAGGATATATATTACGAAAATTAAGATTTTAAAGCCTATGTTTAGAGTTTTATTCAACATTTTAAATAAGTGGAGGGTTAGTATAGGAAAACTCTTAATTTAATTAAAATATTTGGAGGGGTCATTTTTGACACCACTCATTTTCATAACCCTAATCCTAGCCTCCTCCTCCCTCTTCCCTCACTTGTGTGTCGCCTCCTCCCTCCCCTAGCTCGAGATTTTCAAGTTTTTGGTGTGAATTTGAAGGTTTGATCGTCCCACCGCTTGTCCTCCGTCTCGGTAACGCAGTGTCTGCATTATTCTCCAATCAAGGCATGTAATATCTCTTCTTTTCTCACCATTTACGCCATATTATACTGTTTTTAATGAACAATTGCATGAATTGTATGTGATTTAGATTGATCCATGCATATGTTTGAGGTCCATGCATGTTTCATCGTTTTCAATAAGTTCTTGATTTGATCTTGTGATGCTTTGACCAAGGGCGGTTCAAGGGGCTTGTGCTCAGTTCATGGTGGTCCTAGGGTGGTCTTGTAGTGGTCCATGATAGAGAGAAGACGGCTGGAACATGGCTGTATCAGGGACAACGCATGGTTGCGTTCTTGGAGCGTCGCTCGTGCGGCTCTTTCACGTGGCTCGTCCGCCCATGTGTAACCATGGGTCGGACCGTGGTTGGTTCGAGAGGGATCGGCTGGACCTGGGGGTGGTCCAGCCGGTGGGCTCCGTCCATGGGCGGTCGGAGCAAGTCGTGCATAAGGGAGAAAGCGGCGGCGTCACGTGCATGGGTGGCATGCGGCTAGGTTAGGTTGCATGTGTTGCATGGTCGGTTCGATTGGGCCGTTGGGTCGGTTCAATCGGACCGGGTCGAGTCAGTCGAGGGCTGGGTCAAATATTTTAAGTTGGGTCCAAGTTATTTTATTTCTGGGCCGGATGTTTTTATTTTATAAGATTGTCTAACTTTCAGCGTATCAGGCCGATTATTTAAAAGCCCAAATTTTAAAGTCAAGATCCTTTTAATTATGGGCCTAATTCCTCTTATTAAATTTTAAAGTCAAAATTGAAGTCAAGAGGACTTTTATTTAGTCAATTTTAAAGTTTGATATTTAATGGAGGATAGAGTATTTTAAATTTTGAAAGGGTAATTTTAATGTTTAACGGGTCAAGTTTTGTTTAGGGTTAAGTGTCATTTAAGTTAAGTCTAGGCTTTTGGGCTTAGATTAGTGGAACAGGCACCTGAACCAGTCCTTGACAGGAGTAGAAAATATAGAAGCCCGTAAAAATATATTTAATTATATATGTAGTATTTTATGTACGATAAGTTTTAAATGAAGTAATTAAATATATATTGACGGCCTGAGCCTTTTAAATTGCATATTTTTATGAAATGCACGCATCATGAAACTTTTATGAAAATGTTAAGGCATTAAAGAAAGAAAATATTTTCGATGGATTGAAGTGTTGTGTGGCAAGTTTACGATGGGAAAAGTCGGGATACCGGGCCCAAGGACGCACGAGCTGGTACAACAGAGTGTTTTCCAGGTCACAGAGAACACCAAGATGGTTCACAAACTTGATGCTAGAGCAGTTTAGTGGTCAAGTGCAGTAAGATCCAGAGAAGTGCAGAATTGCTCAAGTGCAGATCAAGTGCAGTACAAGTGCAGTGTTCAAATGCAGAGCCGTATACAAGCGCAGTGATCAAGTTCATGTCAGATCACTAAGCGCAACTATAATCATTTCATCATAGGGATCTCAGTCTGGAGAAAGACTGAATCAGAACTGATTATTACATCCCAAGAAGAAGGGATATAATCGCTGGTACAAGATTGCAGTTCTTCGAGGATAGGGTTTAAAGTACCTTCGAAGAGCTGGCTCAATCAACCTGTGAAAGATAAATGTATTTGCTGATGGTTGGTAATATGTGTCTGAATGGATCAAGAGAATAAGAAAGTACACAGAAGCTCTTGACAAGAACAATAGAGTCAAGTCGGTAAACCAGATCAGGTATCTTGGTCAAGCTGATGAGAAGAGAAGAAGAGAGCTTTGACCAGCTCAGGAATCTTGGATCGGCGGGATGCTTATGAGAGAGATGAACAATGTGGATCCCTATAATGACGTGAAGGAGGAAGACTGATGTAGTGAAAGAAACAACCAGCTGTGAAGGAAACCAGCTGGAAAACAAGCTCAGAGTCCAGCAATGTTCAAGAGCAGTTGTGAACAAGAGCATAACAAGAGCAGTACAGTTGAAGAAGCAACCGACTCAGGGTAAAGAACAGACCAGCTTAGATCAAAGCAGAGACAAGCTGGTTAAGGTCAAACCAGCTGAGCGAGTAGTAAAGAAGTCGTCTGAGTTCAAGATCAGAAATGGACAAACGACAAGCAAAGAGATTTGAACACAAGACTATACGAAGAATACTTCTCAATGTTCAAATCGATTTGCTGTGTTGTCTTCTCAGTATAGTGCTCACATGCTTAAAGTGAGGAAAGCCTGCAGAAGAATTAAATGACAAAGGACGCAAATTACAACAGTGTCAGAACACTTTTCAACGGCTACAACTAATGTCCAAAGGACAAATCTGTACAAAGGCTTTAAAAATCAAGATCAGAGCACAAGCAAAAAGCAGAGTGAAGCGAAGAGTGTGTGTGCAAGTGCAGAACGTAAAACAGAAGAATGCACAACACAAGCAGTGCTAGTTGCGAGTTCGCACACCTGGTGGCAGCTGGTGTGCAAGCTGGTTCAATGTCCAGGTGTGAGTTGGTACACTAGTCGAATGCTTCAAAAAAAATCTAGTCGACAACACAACCTTGGGAAGATACTGAAGAACCAGCTCAGAGATACCTTCCCGATGTGTGAGATTTTATCTTTGAGAAATTGAGAATACACTATAAATCTCACACACGATTCACTCATATACTCGAGAGTTGAGTGAAACAGAAAAATGAGTGAATCAAATCAAAAACTCTCATTGTAGTCTTTGGACAGAGACGTTAAACAAGTCTATGTATCCTTTCTCACTGAGGCATAAAAGAACTGATGTTAGACACAGCTTGCAGGCTGGTGTGCATAGGTGGTTAGGAGTTCTTGCAGCTTGCGGGCTGTTGGATCGGGTTGCAGCGGAAGCCGCTGTAATCAAAGTATTCTAGTGGATCCTTCCCGTTGCGGAAGAAGGGGAGACGTAGGAGATTCAGCTCCTAACTTCCATAAACAAATTGCAGCGTATTCTTTCTTGCTTACTGCATTCATAGCATACGCATAGCATGCTTTACTACTGTGTTTAAAACTGTTATCAAGCTTTATATTTTCAGGCTGGTGTGCATAGGTGGTTAGGAGTTCTTGCAGCTTGCGGGCTGTTGGATCGGGTTGCAGCGGAAGCCGCTGTAATCAAAGTATTCTAGTGGATCCTTCCCGTTGCGGAAGAAGGGGAGACGTAGGAGATTCAGCTCCTAACTTCCATAAACAAATTGCAGCGTATTCTTTCTTGCTTACTGCATTCATAGCATACGCATAGCATGCTTTACTACTGTGTTTAAAACTGTTATCAAGCTTTATATTTTCAGAGTTCAGTATGAGTTGTTTCCGCATGATTCCATTTCATAACTCAATCTGTATCTCGATGCACAAATACTTCAAGAACACTTAGCTATTGCAGCTCAAGATTTAAATCAACCAGATCGCATGTGTTCAGGACCAGCTCGTAGAGCAACTGGTAGATCCCATGCGCGATCCGCTTCCAGTTTTGCGTACTGTCTATTTTCCAAACATTTTAAAATACACGCAACTTGATGGTTCGGTGTTTAAAGCTATGTGAGAGCTTACGTTAGTTGTGTGATAACTCATGAGACACCCTCTTATTTCGATCCTAACAATTGGTATCAGAGCAGGTTGTTCTTGAAAGTGCACTGTAAATTGAAAAAAATTTTAAATAGTTTTAAGATATCTTCTGCTCTGATAGTCTCTTTCTGCGGAAGCTCATCTGTGCTACAAAATATATTTAAAGTGGTTTAAACCTCACTTTATACAGATAGGGGGAGTAATGTTTATTTAATTACAAAGCAGTTTTTTCGAAAGGAAAATGCAGCAATATCTGTTCCGACGAGCTGACAGATTGTGCGAGATCTGTGGACTATAAGATCTCTAGGTGTGGTGTGTAAGATCTGATCACTAATTTTTTATTTGGAAAATTAATCGGGCGTTGTATTAGACTTGAAGAAGAGCTAGTTGGTTGTGCGTGAAATAGCTCTGATGTGGTTCTCTAGAACGGGTCAAATCTGGTTGGTCGAGCGCTCAAGAATAGTGTCGGGAGTTATTCTGAGAGCACGAAGTTGGATATTTTGAGTTATAGTCGAGCGATGTCGTTTTGGGAGAAACCAGATTTGAGGGTGAAATCCGGTAGTACTGGGTAGACCGATGCGGTTCGTGAGTATTGGCCGAGGCAAGATCTGAATGAGTGTGGGCTAGTCGTTCGGATCTGTGTCGCGATGCGACCCCGTTTAGCGATACACGTTTATGAAGTAGCTGGATTGTTGTGCGATGTCGTTTAGAGGAACCAGCTGAGATGTGAGATCTGGATGTGTGAGAGCTGGTTGGTTACAGGAGCTGGATTTTGGTGCGATGCCGTTTTGAGAAACCAAATCTGGATGCGAGCTGGTCGCTCTGAGCATACTCATGTGCGACGTCGTTTGGTAGTAGCGCACTGGTATAGCGTATAGTCCAGATCTGGAGTAGTACTCAGATCTGGGTTGGTACCAGCCGTGAGACCTTTGTTGTCGATGGCTACCATTCACCAGATTTGGGGAGATTTAAGTTGTATATGTAGAGGACTTTGACTGCGTTTACGTCAGTAGTTCCCAACACTTAGAAAATATATCTTCTCCCGATATCATACCCTCTACTGTAGCGAAACCCTTACTGTTCACGGTAGCATATTTCTTCCGATTGCCGATGGTAGACAACTCCGATGGGAGCAAGTCTAGTGGCGATGAATTCCTCTCACTAAGACGCTTCTTTATATACTTCTTTCGAAGGCTTTGGAAAGCCAGAAGGGTGAACGCAAAGAAGCTACAGTGCATCATTGTTCGTATACTGGCAGATTGGTTCTTCTGTTTAGGTAGTGCTTTGAGTAAGTACTAGATCCTACCTTGTGCTTTGTTTAGAGCTAGTTATCTTGTTAGAAAGGTAGGATAGAGCTCGGTTGAGCTGGTCTCCCAGTTCGTGTTTCTGTGCGTAATGTACCTGAGCTGGTTTTTGTTGTTTGGCCAAGCAGGTGGCAGATCTGAGTTACTCGGGACTCTTGTTGTGGTAATTGTTGCACAGAGACACAAGGTACGGATTTGAGCTAGTATTACAGTTTTGGGATGAGCATGGATATATATGTATGTTGGCTGGTGTGTTGTGCAGTGTATGATATCGTGTTGATATTGTTTACTTCTGTTCTGTGCTGGTTTTTGCACATCGTTGTAATTGCATACACGCATCTTTCCTGTTGAGCTCCTATCTGTTAGCCATTTGTTGTTGTGCTAACCCTGTGTACCAGGGTGCTGTTATTGAGGACGAGCGCCAATACCGTGCTCCTCTTCTCCCTGCTGGTTTAGTTGTTAGCCGCTATGAGACGAGTGGATAGCTACCACGGTCTCATGAGCTTTGGCAACAGCAGGTTGAGTGATCTAGTTATGCTCTGGTACAGTGTGTTGAGACGAGTGGATAGCTACCACGCTCTCACGTGCTTTGTGGCCACTACCCTTTGTTCGATCTGATTGACAGTTGCTGAGCTGGTCCTTGAGCTCCTTTGGCTTCCAGATTCATTTGTAGCTTGTTGCCTTTGCATCCTGCTGTCTCATGCATAGCACGTTCATTTATATCTGTTGCTTTCTATTAGCTGTTCGTATTGCTCTCCGTACTGGGGTTTGACCCATGTCCCTCTTGCGATGGTTGTTTTGGTCGTTTGTGTGTAGTTCAGGTTACCCAGGTTTCTCAGCTGGTCGTGTAGATGACTCAGCTGGTGGTGCCCCGAGAGGTGGATAGGGTGTCCCAGTTATCTATATTGTATAATTATGTATTAGAGTCGTCGTCGGGGAATGTCCCGTGTTGACGTTCTATTGCTGATTTGATTTTTTTGTCTGGAAGACACTCGATGCTTGTATTTGTTTTATGCAGCTGTTGGTGTTCAGCTTTTAGGTTTTTGTAAAACAAATATTTTGATTATAAGTGTATCTTTAAATTATGTTTTCTAAGTCAGGTCAAAGCGAAAAATTTTAGCCACTTCTTTTTAAATGCTTCCGCAGTTGTTATTTGCGTGGTTAATCTCTGATTTGTGCACCGGGCCTGACATTTTTTGTTTTAGAGCTTAAACTGGGATTAGCTGAATTCTTTTGATCACACTTGAGTCTAGGCACTTTGTTTCTTGTTGCATGTGCTTGACTATGTGCTATATTTGCTTGTGATCTTATTGTATTAGTGTTTTCCTAGATGCCTCTAGACGTAGGGGTAGAGCCACAAGGCAGATCCCTATAGAATCTGAGGCTCAGAACGATGAGTAGGTAGAGCGTTGTATCCCTGTTCGTAGGCGTGCTAGACAGGTTGATGATGAAGTGGATGTGTTGGCAGCCCGTGTGGATGAGATGGAACTGATCATGGCGAGGTTTCAGCGGATGAATCCTCAGACGTTCAATGGTGACGAGTCTAGTTTCGATCATGAGTCCTGGTTGCAGCACATTACAGGGTTGTTTGATCGAGTGCGGTATGATGATGAGCATAGACTGAGTTTAGCTACTTTTCAGTTGAGGAAGAATGCAGAGCGCTGGTGGATAGGTGCTTCACAAACTCTTGAGTATACTGGTCTAGGGATTTCTTGGGACAGTTTTTGTACTGCGTTCTGTCAGGAGTACATTCCAGAGTCCTACGTTAATTCTCGGGAGCGCGAGTTTGATAACTTGGTTCAGGGAACCATGTCTGTGGGGGAGTATTCTAGAAGGTTTTCTTCTCTCCTTGCCTATGTTCCTCATGTGTCTGGCCGTGAGAGGGCGAAGAGGAACTGATTCTTAGAGGGGCTGAATGAGGATCTTTATTCCTTGGTGTTGGAGAGTTCACCTACTAGTTATGCGGACGCAGTGGAAAAGACAATGGACATCGAGGAAGGGTTACGGAACCGTAGGTCTCGAGTTCAGCCACAAGCTGCACAAGTACACGTCCCAATGTCTTAGGGGCGCAACCTTCCCAACCTTATCAGCCATTTCAGCAACCCCAGCAGTCAGCGCAACAATCTGGACGCCACAAGTTCAGGCCCCGTGGCCATCAGTTCAAGAAGAAGCAGGGTTCTAGTTCTTCTGGTTCGAGCAGTTCGAGCAGCAGCAGTAGTAATAGGGCTATTTTCTGTTGTCAGTGTGGAGGAAAACACCCTTCGACGCAGTGTGTGGGGGTTCAAGGTTCTTGCAACATTTGTGGGCAGTACGGGCATTTTGCGAGAGTGTGTCCGTTGGCTGGATCTCAGCACATCGCTGCCCCTACCCCAGGGTCGTTCTGGTGGGTTATCTCGAGGTCGTTCTTTCCCTGTTCAGCAGCAGCGGATGGGGGAAACTCAGGATAGGCCGTTTCAGCAGCCTGTTCCTTCGTGTTTTGGACAGTATTCCCAACCCATTTCTCAGGGCCTGAGCAGGCCAGGTTAATGCCATGACGCGGGAGCAAGCAGAGGGCACGCCTGGAGGAGTGATTTCAGGTACTTGTACTATTTTTGATTTTCCAGCACATGTGTTGTTTGATACCGGAGAATCACATTCGTTTATAGCTGATGCATTTGTGGTTGAGCCTTGTTTGCATACCACTCTTTTGCGTGATACTTTTTCTGTTGCGACTCCTGCTGGCACGAGCCTGTACTCCCAAGAGGTTTTGTTGAATGGCATGCTTAGGTTTGATGACAATGTGTTGGTAGAAAACATGATTCGATTAGTTATGTGGGATTTTGATTGTATAGTGGGAATGGACGTGTTGTCTAGTTGTAGGGCCACCGTGGATTGTTTCAATGACGTTGTGCGCTTTCGGCACCAGTCTGGCGAGAAATGGAATTTCTATAGTTATTATTCCCAATCGAAGATTCTGTTGGTCTCTGCTATGGAGATGTTTAGCCTACTGTCATTGGAGAACGTAGGGTTCATGATTTATGCTTTGGATGCATCCTTGAAGTCTTGTGTGGAGCTTAGTGACATCCCCGCCTCTCGTGATTTCCCTGATGTGTTCCTCGAGGAAATTCCTGGTTTTCCTTCGAGGAGGGAGATCGACTTCAGCATTGAGTTGATGTCTGGTACAGCTCCTATGTCACGAACCCCGTATCTTTAGCACCAGCCGAGTTGAGAGAGCTGAAGGTACAGCTTAGTGATTTGTTGGAGAAAGGCTTTATTCGATCGAGCATGTCACCGTGGGGAGCTCCTATTCTGTTTGTGAAGAAAAAAGTGAGTTCGATGAGGATGTTCATCGACTTTCGGCAACTGAATAAGGCTACGGTGAAGAATGATTAATCAGTGAACAATATACGTAATAAATAAATGCAGTAATGTAAAAGTAAAGAGTCAGGAGTTTGTTTATGGAAGTTCAGATATCAATATCCTACGTCTCCCCTTCTTCCTTTTCAGGAAGGTTCCACTAGAAGATTTGATGAGTACAGCTTCTGTAAACACCAAATCACCGAGCCTTGCTCCAGGTGAACTCCTATCAATCTCCAATCAACAAGCAGGTGCAGCTGCTGAATACAAGTAATAAGAATTTTCGAACTGCTTCACAAAGCCAGTTCGTTACAGACTCAAAATGATAATACAGTGAAATACACAACTAATTGAGACTGTAGATCTTCTGGTTTCTATACTATGAAATACGATTCAAAAAGGTGAACCAGAAGATGACTCGAAGATTGAAATCTAAGAATGCTTGATTGAAAGTTTTTCGAGTTGTATCACTGGACTTCGAATGATTTTTCTGTGAGAATATCCAGTAACTGTGTGAGCTTTTTGTTTGCGAGAAAGCTTCGTGAGAATGTAGCAATTCACACAGAGTATGATGGAGAGTAGAATGACCGAGAGTGAGAGAGCTTCTTCAATTTAAATTCCAGCTATTTATACTCTTTGATCTCAACGGTCATTAAAATCACCCAAGGAAACAAAATCCTTTTTGAATATATGTCCATCGGATATTCTGCTCCACAACAATGGTAGACTGTGCTTCGTCAGGGCCAAAATGTCGTATGTCCATATTTGGGTAAACATCGTATAACGTCCTCTGTGTACTGTACTATTTACCCAAAATAGCTCTGACATGTCTCCTTAATTCCATCCATTTGTATGATTCAATCTTCACCATTGATTCTTTCCAAATTTGAGTATAGATAGCGTTTGAATCGGTTCGTCGTTTGCGCCTGAAAGTTTTATATTTATCAGTTCTTTCTTTCTTGAAGAATATTGATAAACTCATCGCTGATCAAATATATAGCTGTCACATTTGAATGCATAGAGACATCTGACTACTTGCGATATCTGATTGCTTAACGAAATCTGATATATCCCCCTTTTTGTAAGTTGTGGAATAGGAGAGATCTGATACCTTAACTGGTTACAATAATACGGACTGTTCTGTTGATAGACACCATCGCTGATTCAATAACGAAGTCTGATATGAAGACATCTGAATCACTCTAGAGCACTTTCAACAGTAGAGACCTGACCCGATAAACTGAATAAACTGACCCGATAACCCAACTGTTCCAAAACCCGAATCTGATCGAAATCTTTTACCCGATAAGACACACCTGATATCCATGAAGCTGATGTCTTAGTTTTGTTATCACCAAAACTTATAAATTTTACTTTGACAATTTCCCCATTTTATATGATGACAAAACTTAGCAGCCTTGAGACTTATATAGACAAAATGAATTGCCCGAAGTATGCTGAAATATTATAAATATCATAGACTGAACACTTTACAAAAGAAGACTAAAACAAATCCTAAAACATTTTCTCGCCAAACAGCAACAACTTTTCACCTCTCTTGGGTGGTAGATATGGACCATAAGTTATACCACGAATACCTGATTCAACTCCCGATTCACCACCTCCACTATCAGAACGCCTTCTCTTTGAACCACTTCCGTCGTCTCTTCTTCTATCACTACCACTACCTCTGCTTCCACCTTCTCTACTAACACTGCCTCTACCAAGTCTACTCTGATCATCTGCTCTGCTTCCACTTCCCCCACTGGATCTACTTTGGTCATAAGGAGGCGGTTGAGGTCGGCTGCTACTGCCACCTTCCACCTTTTTGGCATCACCACCTCTATTGATGTAATCAACGAGGAAGCCAATTTGGGTGGAGAGGTTTAGATGATTCTCTTCGGCTTTCGCACGAAAGTCCAATAATTCAATGCGAACAGTAGCAACATGCCCATCCAAGTCTGCTAATATAGCTCATTGCTCTTTGACCTCCTTTCTGATTTCAGCATTATCGAAGGTAACAGCAATCACTTGGGTACTAAGCTTCTGTTGAGATTTGAGAACATCCAGCGACAGCAGGGTCTTTTGGTCGTGAATATCTTTGCGAATATTGTTAAGCAAAGCCCTGTAAGCCCTGTACTGTTCATCAAATCGTCTAGAAAATTGTCTCTCAAGGTCGCGGATGTGCATTAAAAGTATATCCCTGAGTTTATCTGCATCATCCTTACGCCTGATTTGCTCAAAATGAATGTGTTCAACTGATGCGCGTAATTGAGCAAAGGCCTCTGTGAGATCGGTGGAGATAGTTGGTAGAGAAAACTGATTATGCAATGTGTCATCCTCCAAAGGAATATCATCGGAACTTAAGTACAAGGAGGAGTCAGCAGAGGAATCTGGAGAATCGCCATGTCGATCAATATCCATCTGTACATCTTGATTGGCAGCATATGAAGAAGTAATTAACTGTACATCGGAAGCAAAAACTGAAGCTGGAAAATAAGAAATTTGTGATAACTGTACACCTGTATCAAAAATATTAGCAAAGCCCAAAGAAGGCCTGATCAAAACGATAGCTGAACCGGAAATACTGAAATCAACTGTTAGCAACCCACTAAATAGACTGTATCTGAAAAATGCTGTACACAACTGAGACCATCCCCAAGAAGTAACTGTTGGCCTATGATAACTGTAACGCCCCAAAAATCCTTAGGACCACAATATGCATATTGTTTATTTAAAATGGCATTTCTAAAATATGTTATGCATTGTTGAAATTAATTGATTTCAGAAAATAGTGTGACGTAGCAGGTTCCAGCGGATGACTCCAAGGGTGATGCACGAGCTAGTTTAATTGAAATGGATTGAAAATATCTTTAAGGAGGTAAAATGATTTCTTTTGGAAAAGGTTTGGTACATTACAAATTAAAATGGTTAGAATGGAGTTTTATTAAAATACTGCAACTTGTTTAAAGTGTGTCATGCTAAATATCACGAGTAGCTTGCCAATCCCTTCGGTATTTAAACTTGTTTTCAAAGTAAATTCTTTATCACTTTCAAAGAAATCCTCCTGTGTTCTTCAAAGTTATTTGCAGAGAAATTCGTGTATTGCTCAAGGGGAAGAATTCTGCAGGGATCAGCTGCTGTTGCAAAGCTACGGTTAAGGCAAGTAAAAGCTGTTTCTTGATTCACCATTTAAAGCATATATTCATGTTTCTGAGTCTTCTTGCCTATATGTTATTGTAAGTTTCGAAGTTCATGTTTTAAAATGTTTTAAACATGAAAAAGGAAAGGAAAGATGGGTTCAAAATGATGTTTTGAAATGGTATTGATGCTTCCAAAATGTTTTCCAGAAAGTTATGAATGTTTCAAAGAACTGAGGATTCGATTGTTCAAGAAAGTCTATGAATGTTCTTCAGTTTAAGAGTTGTAATATCAATATTTGATAACGGTGTAATCGGTAGTTGCTAGTTGAATCATTATAAAGTATGGTGTGATAGGCAACAGCGGATGGCATAGTTGTTGTTTTGATGTTACAAATGTCGAGTTATGTTTCAACAGCTGCATCTCCTTGTTAAGATTCAGCAGCTGCATAGTTATAATGTTTACGAATGTTCTTCCTTTTGCTGTAATATCGGGATTTGATGATTGTGTAATCGGTAGTTGCTAGTTGAATCAGTATAAAGTCTGGTTTAATAGGCGACGGATGGTAGCGTGATAATTGTTTCGATATTACAAGTGTTTCGTAAAATCAGCAGATGCACTGTTCATCAGCAGGTGCATCTTTCCTTGTTAAAATCAGCAGTTTCACTTCTTCGTTGAAAATTCAGCAGATGCATTCCTTTGTTAAAATTCAGCAGTTGCGTTGTTTTCATAAAATCAGCAGATGCACTGTACATCAGCAGGTGCATTCCTATTGAAATATTTCAGTCGTTGTATTTCCTTCGTAAATTCCAGTTGGTGCACTGTTCACCAGCAGGTGCATTTCTTTTGCTAAAACCAGTAGGTGTATTTCTTTGTTAACACCAGCAGGTGCATTTCCTTTGTTAGATTTCAGCTGCCATTCCTTTGTTAAAATTCAGCAGTTGCGTTGTTTTCATAAAATCAGCAGATGCACTGTACATCAGCAGGTGCATTCCTATTGAAATATTTCAGTCGTTGTATTTCCTTCGTAAATTCCAGTTGGTGCACTGTTCACCAGCAGGTGCATTTCTTTTGCTAAAACCAGTAGGTGTATTTCTTTGTTAACACCAGCAGGTGCATTTTCTTTGCTAAAACCAGCAGGTGTATTTCTTTGTTAACACCAGCAGATGCATTTCTTTTGCTAAAACCAGCAGGTGTATTTCTTTGTTAACACCAGCAGATGCATTTCTTTTGCTAAAACCAGCAGGTGTATTTCTTTGTTAACACCAGCAGATGCATTTCTTTTGCTAAAACCAGCAGGTGTATTTCTTTGTTAACACCAGCAGGTGCATTCCTATTGAACTAATTCAGCAGATGCATTCCATTTTGATATTTCAGCAGTTGCGTTGTCTTCGTAACATTCAGCAGATGCACTGTTCACCAGCAGATGTATTCCATTTTGATATTTCAGCAGTTGC
>KQ994490.1:256965-289577 GCA_001598015.1 Dorcoceras hygrometricum
TTATCAAGGGGCCAACGTAATCCGTGTCTAGGATAATGTTGTTTTATCTTTTGTAGGATCTGTATTAGATCAATTGCAACAATTGTATGTTCGTATAGAATGACAAATGTTGTAACCGCAATTGCAATATATATATAAGACTTGAATGGTGCAGGTGCGACAACTGATGGAAGAACAGCAGGTGAAAGTTGAAACAGCGGCTGGGTGGTTGTGTTTATCAAGGGGCCAACGTAATCCGTGTCTAGGATAATGTTGTTTTATCTTTTGTAGGATCTGTATTAGATCAATTGCAACAATTGTATGTTCGTATAGAATGACAAATGTTGTAACCGCAATTGCAATATATATATAAGACTTGTTTTCCGCAAAATGTTTCCAGCAGTTGGCGCCGTATTAAGTATTGTGTCTGCGTCTGGTTTGTGTTTCGAGTTTTCTTTCAAGTTATAGGAGATACAGCCTATAGCGAATTATCTTTTAGCCCTTATTTTATTCGAAAATTTTTATTCACCCCAAACTCGTGACCCCGTGGGTTCGGGCGTCACAATAACCAAACTCTGAAACTGGTTGTACAATAGTAAGAGCGCGACAAAAGTTTAGAGACCCTACTGGTAGCAGTTTCCCATAGACAAAGAATTCAATGGCCTCTATACACACGTTTGCCCATCTCTTCCGCATCTTCTTAAAGAACTCACTACCAGGTGGAAGTGTGTCCACATAAGAAAGCTGACGCGAAACTTCAAAATTGGAAGGATCAACTGGCATAGGCTTCCACAAATCATTTCCCTCTTGAATAACAAGTGACCCATAAACCGTGGTCATGGTTCTAAGCCAGCAAAGAGATTTGAAATTTGGGTTGATCGGGCGATTATTGTGCCGCGATCACGCTGTCTTACCTCAAAATTTTCGAGCAACACGTCTTCTCCCACGTAAGACCGTGTACCATCATCTGTTCCTTCAACTCTTCTAACACAAAAAGATGAAGATCTGATAACAAGTCCAATACTTTGATATCAGTGGCTGAAGAACCGTCACTGGGAACAAAATTTGATTTACGAACCTCCAAAAACTTCTGGATCAACAGCTCCCTGTATTTTGTAAGTATATACATTCTCCTGTGAAGAGATACCCTCGTAGAATCTGCTTCATCCCATGACAAAACGAGTTCCTCCTTAGCATAAATTTCTTCTATATTCAGATTTTCTAACTTCTTGAAGCTGAAAGAATTAAAGAATCTGTCTACCTAATCGATAACCTTCTCTCGCAACTGTACAAGCAAATTAATGTTTGCAAGAATCAGAGGAAAAATTTTCTTTGGGCGGGATTCCTTTAATCGGATCTCTTTCCAGAAAGGGTGCCTTCCCCTTATCTGCAGCAGGAATCTTGGGAAGACTGGCCTTGTACCAGTCCCCTTCATCGACCCCAGGAATTGAGATACTCTTTCCTAACTGAATTTTGGTCACTTCGCCAGTAGTGGACGGCAAAGAGCAACCATCAGGAATTGTCAATAAAATCTCCTCCAAAGTCATCTCCTCATCAGCAGAGGTCTTCTCCTCAACAATTGTAATAACATCTGCGAGTTCCATTCCCGCTACCGGCCGTGTCACAAAATAATCAGTTGATGCATCGATCCTGTTCTCTGGCTCATTAAATGTCTACAATTGCTGCTCCCCAACACCTGTTTCATAAGAAACTGTTTCTTGTTCTCCGTCTGTCTCACTGGCTAATTCAACTAGTCTATTAGCTTGTCGAGCAGTAAATTCCTCGTATGACAAATTAAACAAGTGCTCAACTTCATCAGCTTTTACAACTGCCTGACCCTCAACAACTGTTTCTTCTCCGACACCTATTTCAAGGGACTATTCCCTTTCAGCGGTTTCTTTTTCTTCCATCTGTGCAGTCTCAGACAGAACCTGTGCAATAACACTATCAACTTCATCAACAGTTGATACAGTTTCCTTCTCAATAGTATCAGCGGTTGGCTCGTCACTTTGTTCCTCAACAGCTTCCTCCACAGAGGCCCGCTTCTCAATAGACACAGCTATAGATGGCTCAAAGGTTTGAATAGGAATGGATTCCTGTGCGACAGACACAATATCCATATTGTATTTGAATAAGAGGCATTTATTTTCGACGCCCGATTCTTCTTGGTAACAGCTGGCTCATCACCAGTAGCAATTGGTCGCTTCTTCGACCTAGAAATTTTAGCCACACCGGGCTCATCTGCTTTGCGACGTGCATCGATAGTTTCATTTGTAGCAACATAAGTTTTTACTGTCTTTGCGGACAGAATCTTCAAAGGCAGGAAAGTTGTCACTTCTCCCATCGTAACAGTAGGGTCACCCTTCAGAAGTACGCATATCTGAGCCGCAAAACCCTTGTCTTTCTTAAGAGTTTTTTCCACCATCTCCTTTAATACACCAAACAAAATTTTGCTCCAGTTTACCTGAATGCCGAAGCGAATGGCAGTCATCATTAAAAATCTCTCATGCGTCACAGCATCAAAGGAACCTGCCTTCACGGTTACTGACTTAGCCAGAATATCGTTCAGCAAACGATATTCATATTTCATCAAGCGCTTCTTGCCATAGGTGGAGATAGGCTCGCCTGATTGAGAAAAGATGATCCGAGCATCATACACCATGTCCTTTGGAACCTCAGATAAATTGACCAATCCCCTGTTGGCAACCCAGACACGCATGCAAACCTGTCCTTAGAGATAACTAAAACTTTGCCTGAAACGTCACAAGTAATGTCCCCGTCTTTTACCATGGCTGTATCAAAGAAATGTTCCTTTCGTATAGAATCGACGGACAACCCAGAAATCCCTTAAGACCACTAGATTCAAGAGTCTTGAACATACTGACCATTTCAGAGTTATCGGTGATTTCCAGAACGGAGTCGAAGTTGATCTGTAGAGCTTTGGCGGTAAAAGATGATGCCATTTAGCTAGTAAATGAACAAGAGAAATGCCTGAAGGATTATCTTGAAATAGAACACACAGAGAGCAAAACGCAAGAGTGCTAGAGAGAAATATTGCAAGGTAAGTGAAATGAGAAAGGAAACGCCGTAGATAACTATGGAATTTTAAACGGTGAAAGAGAGAGAAAATGTGGATGTGACGTTTCGCATGATGACAACCACGTTTCAATCATCCGACGGCACGTACAATACTTTGAAAAGATTTTGAAAAGATTTTGGCAATATTGCGAAAGAAGAAAAGTATTTTAAAATGATTTCAAATTTTGACCGCAAGGGTAAAAGGTAAGATAACTGGCACCAAAATACTTAGTCCGTCACAACCGTAAGATCTGTTTAATTTATCAGCTGGGGTGTTGCAAGATCTGATCATGGATAAGTATCAACTGTGTATACATGATATCTGAGTGTATCCGGATCTCACATATTCAGTTGACTCAGCACTTATTAATTCAGATCTCTTGTTCCCCCTAAAGCTGAGACTTACCAAGTCTGATATTTTATCAAACCTGAACTCCACGATGTTCCCCCTGAACAGTAGACTCAAATTTGACAAAACCAGAAGCTGTTCAACCTACGAATTTGTTAGCGCAAAACACAATCAAGGCAGTTCTAAGAGACCCAATAGATTTATAAAATAAGAAAACTTAGATTCTTGCTCAGTCGACACATACTCCAGCTTGACGTCCTTTTTGAGTACATGGTCCCTTATAAAATGATGTCTGATGTCGATATGCTTCGTTCTTGAATGCAGTACTGGATTTTGAGTGATAGCAATAGCACTGGTGTTGTCACAGAGAATAGGTGCTTCAAAAGCATCAATGCCATAGTCCTTAAGCTGGTGTTGAATGCATAAGATCTGAGCACAACAGCTTCCAGCTGCTAAGTACTCTGCTTCAGAAGTGGATGTTGCAATGGATGTCTGCTTCTTACTAAACCAGGAAATCAATCGATCTCCTAAGATTTACAAGTACCGCTTCTACTTTTACGATCAACTCTACATCCTGCGTAGTCTGCATCACTACAAGCGATTAGTTGAAAGCCTGAGTCTTTGAGATACCAAAGACCCACATTGGAAGTTCCTTTCAAATATTTCAAGATTCGTTTGACAGCAATATAATGTGACTGTTTAGGCTCTGCTTGAAATCTAGCACACATACAGAAAGCAAACATGATGTCTTGTCTGCTAGCAGTTAAGTACAGCAGGGAGCCAATTATACCACGATATAAAGATACCTCAATGGCAGTACCAGCTTCGTCTTTGTCTAGCTTGATTGATGAGATCATTGGGGTCGCTGCTGCTGAACAGTTGTCCATTCCAAATTTCTTCAGCATTTCTTTCGTATATTTTGCTTGGTTAATGAAAATTCCATTATCCAGTTGTCGAACTTGTAATCCCAGAAAGAACGTTAGCTCGTCCATCATGCTCATCTCAAATTTGTCCTGCATTAGCTTTGAAAACTTTTGACAGAGCTTGGGGTTAGTTGACCCAAATATTATATCATCAACGTAAATTTGAACTAACAAGACATGATCAGCTTTAACAAATTTGAATAAAGTCTTATCCACTGTGCCTATAGTGAAAGCATGCTCGATTAAGAATTTGGATATTGTATCATACCAAGCTCTGGGTGCTTGCTTCAACCCATATAGAGCTTTATCCAATTTATAAACGTGGTTTGGATATGTATGATCTACGAAGCCAGGAGGTTGTGCAACATACACTTCCTCTGTTAAGATGTCATTAAGAAAAGCACTCTTAACATCCATTTGAAATACTTTAAAATCTTTGAATGCAGCATAAGCAAGAAACATGCGTATAGATTCTAGTCTAGCTACTGGTGCAAAGGTTTCATCAAAATCTATTCCTTCCATTTGCCTAAATCCTTGAGCTACCAGTCTAGCTTTGTTTCTTGTTACTATTCCATCTTCATTCAATTTGTTCCTGAAGACCCATCTAGTTCCTATAACTAAATGATTTGAAGGTCTAGGTACAAGTTGCCATACGTTATTTCTCTTAAACTGATTTAGTTCCTCCTGCATTGCTTCTACCCAGCTTGGGTCTACTAAGGCTTCATCTATTTTCTTAGGTTCTATATGTGAGATGAAAGCTGAATCGAAATGATCATGCATAAGCTGGCTTCGTGTTCGAACAGGAGATTCGATGTTACCTATGACCTGCTCAGGTGGATGATTTCTATTCCACTGGAGATCAAGTCCAATTGGGTTTGCTCCTTGTTCTGCTTGTATGTCTTGCTGGATATCCACATCTGGATTGTTCGATTTCAATTGATGGTTTACGTTCACATCTTGTGCCTCAGATGTTGGTCTAGATACCAATTGATGTGAAGTACGCGCAACTGGTGCTTCAGATGTTGGTCGTTGTGTGGTGAGATCTGTTTGTGCAACATCTGGTTGAGAAACATCTGTTTGAATATCTTGTGCATTTGTTGCTTCAGTTCCAGCGGCAGGCACACTTGGAGAGATCTGATCCTGTGTTGAGTCAACGTTAGTCAAATCGATAACTACTGAATTACCTATCAGATCTTGTTGAGCATTGTTGTGCGGTGTGTCCAGTGCTTGTTCCATCTCTGCTGAATGTCTTTGTTGTGCCACGTCATCATCTGAGTCATCAATGCTAGATGATTCTAGAAGTGTACATAGATCGTTAAGGCTCGCAGCTGAGTTGGATCTAAAACTTGTCTCATCAAAGACAACGTGTGCTGACTCTTCAACAATTAGACTTCTATTGTTGAATACTCGATAAGTCTTGCTCACTGCTGAATAACCTAGGAAGATACATGCATCAGATTTTTCATCAAAAGCTGTTAGGTGCTTCTTACCATTATTAGAAATAAAGCATCTACACCCAAACACCCTGAAATATGAAATATCAGGTTTCTTGCCACTCCAGATCTCATATGGGATTTTATCGTGCAACTTGTTAATCATAGATCTGTTCTGAGTGTAGCAAGCTGTATTAACTGTTTCTGCCCAAAATTTTTGCGAAATCCCGGAATAAGCAATCATAGATCTAGCAGCTTCTTTTAAAGTGAGATTTCTCCTCTCAACTATCCCGTTCTGTTGAGGAGTTCTAGCTGCAGAAAGCTCATGATTTATCCCAATGTCATCCAGATAATAAGATAATTTTTGATTTAAAAACTCGGTACCACGATCACTTCTTATTCTATTGACTGTACAAGATCAGTCATTTTGTAACGTTTTAAAAGCCGAATGAGTTGGTCAGCGGTATCAGATTTTGCTTTTAAAAATAGCACCCAAGTGAATTTTGTAAAATCATCAACAACAACTAGGGTGTAGTTCATTCCCCCTAAGCTTGTTACGGGAATAGGACCAAAAAGATCCATATGTAAAAGCTCTAAGCTTCGGGAAGAACGTTTACCGCCTTTCTTTTTAAAAGTAGAACGAATTTGTTTACCAAGCTGACATGCGACACAGCTCTTGTCCTTTGAAAAATTGATTTTGGGCATAACAGAAACCAGTTCATGCTGACACAAATGGGCAAGTGTTTTAAAGTTAAGATGGTTCATTCTCTGATGCCACAACCAGCTCTTGGAAGAGTTGGCTGCTAAACAAATCTATTCAGATCCCATGGGTTCTGACCAATTGATAATGTAGGTATTCCCAGATCTTTTACCTATCAATACAGTCAGTCCTTCTGGACTCTGAACTGTGTATGTGTGCTGTTGAAAGTTAACTATGTAACCCTTGTCACATAGCTGACTTATGCTAATCAAATTATAATGCAAGTTATCAACAACTAAGACATCAGATATTAAAATGTTACCGTGAGTAAGCTTACCCTTACCCACAGTGTTACCATGTGAGTTATTACCAAAAACTATTTTTGCTCCTTTGTGCAGAATGACATCTGTCAGCAGCTTTTGGTTTCCAGTCATATGTCTTGCACAGCCGCTGTCCAGTTACCATATGATTGATTCATCAGTAGCTTTGTATCTGTTGTCCTGCAATCATACAAACAGATTTTGGTACCCAATTTTACTTGGGTCAAGATAGGATTACCCCTTTTGGGACCCATACTTGAATGATTTTAACAGTTTTCCAAGTATGATAGTCCATAAGGGTCTGTGCAGAATTATTGTGAGATCGATTCATCAGTAGCTTTGTATCTGTTGTCCTGCAATCATACAAACAGATTTTGGTACCCAATTTTACTTGGGTCAAGATAGGATTACCCCTTTTGGGACCCATACTTGAATGATTTTAACAGTTTTCCAAGTATGATAGTCCATAAGGGTCTGTGCAGAATTATTGTGAGATCTGTTGAGCTTTGGTTTGGTATTTTGACCATTCAGATCTCTTCGGGGCCGAACCTTTCTCCATTCAAACTTAACCTTCTTAAAGCCATGTCTCTGTTGGTTCTGAACAAGTGACTTGGATCCAGCTTTTGCCTTTTCCTTGTCAAGTCTGTTCTTTAGTCAGCCAGACTTAGGGCTCCCGGGTATGTCATATACAATACCAACTTTTCCTTTCTTATTCAATAGCTCCGAGATTTGGTCATCATACCGTACCGACTCGCATGTATCATGTGTCATACTGGCTTTGACAAAGATCATATTTTTGAACTTGTCATATACCAGATTTGACTGAGTACTGGTCTCTCCAACGCTGCTTTCACAAGAATTGAAACCTAAGCCAGTACTATCATTCACTGGCTTCTGAATTTCACATAGCTTATTTATAGAAACAGAAGACTGAGTCCAGGAGCTCACTATCAGTTTTAACTTTTCAATTTCAGACTCGAGCTCACTGGATCTTATCCTCAAAGATTAATTCTCAGTCTTCAGCTTACTCAACTCAATTTGTAAACTGTCAGTGTTACCAAGTTAACAGATCTTGGTTCCACTGAATTATTTATCAAATCTACGCTTTCAGCTTTGACTTCCTCGAATGTCTGAGAAAGCTTACTGTACTCATGGACCATTTCATTCAATGCAGTGATTAGGTCCTCTCGTGTAAATTCAGTATTTGAAAAATCGAATACCTCATCTTCTGAATTTTGATTGGCCATGAGACAGTGAACTTCCTCCTGAGCAAATCAATCGGGAGAAGATGGTCGAGCTCTGTAAGCTCAACCTTATCGTGTCCTATGGTTCACTATCGCTGGATGAAGAGCTGCTTTATGAGGAATCTGTATCGGTATCTGCCCAGTTCTTGTTGCTTTCCTCAGTAACTAGCACCTTTCTGTCATTCTTTCTGTTGGGCCTTCTGTCAGATCTTGTTCTCATCCTCCTATCCTTGGATCTATCATTGGATCTCTCTTTGGCTCGATCATCATTATTCTCATCTCTTTTGTATCTATCCTCCTTTTTTGGCCTGTTGCAATCAGCTGCAAAATGTCCTGGACGGCCACAATTAAAACAGTTCATATCAGCACTAATTTTGTCATATTTATGAACATTATTATAAGGAGCAGAAGGGTTGTAGGATCTTCTCATGAATTTCCCAAACTTCTTTATGAAGAGGAACATGGCGTCATTGCTGAGCTGTTCAGCTAATTTGCTTGTACTAGGAGAGCACTGTTCAACAGATGTAGCATCTAACGCTTTGCTAGGTTGAGATGTGGATGGTCCTGCCTCAAATCTTGTCTCTAACTCAAACTCATAAGCTTTTAGATTTGCAAAGAGGTCATGCAGTTCCAGCTTGTTCTGATCTTTCGATTCCCACATGGCCATCGTCTTAACGTCCCACTCCCTAGGCAACACTCTCATCACCTTCAACGCCAACTCACGATTGCTGTATTCTTTACCCAGACTGGTAAGCTCTATTACAACAGCACTGACGCGCTCATCAAACTCTGTCATAGTCTCTCCATATTTCATCTTAATGGATTCATATTTCTGTTGAGCCACCGTGAGCTTATTTTCCTTCGTCTCATCATTGCCTTCACAAATTTGTGTTAGCTTCTCCCAAATTTCCTTTGCCGTGGCGCAGGTTTTTATTTTGCTGAACATGTTTTTGTCCAGCGTCTTGTACAGGATGTCCCTGGCCACATTATCCAAGTTCGCTTTCTTTTTGTCCTCATTTGTATACTCGATTTCTTCTTCTCAACATATTCTGATGCACCATCAGTCGTTCCAAATGCTAAGTTGATCTTCATAATTTTCATTGGACCTTTTGTGATGACTGACCACATATCATCGTCTTGAGCAGCCAAATGCGCTTGCATTCTATCTTTCCAGCCATCATTTCCTCCTTGGAAAAAATAGGAATCTTGTTGTGAGAGGTAGACATAATGAAATATATAAATCACATATAACAAACTGTTCAATAACTGAGATGGGGTATCTCAGTCCCAAAAATCTGATTTCTCGGTTAACAATAAGTGTGCGGAAATAAACCGATTAATCAGTGAACAGTATACGTAATAAATAAATTCAAAGTATAGAGTCAAGAGTTTGTTTATGGAAGTTCGGATATCAATATCCTACGTCTCCCCTTCTTCCTTTTCAGGAAGGTTCCACTAGAAGATTTGATGAGTACAGCCTCTGTAAACACCCAATCACCGAGCCTTGCTCCAGGTGAACTCCTTCAATCTCCAATCAACAAGCGCAGCTGCTGAATACAAGTAATAAGAATTTTCGAACTGCTTCACGAAGCCAGTTCGTTACAGACTCAAAATGATAATACAGTGAAATACACAACTAATTGAGACTGTAGATCTTCTGGTTTCTATACTATGAAACACAATTCAACAAGATGAACTAGAAGATGACTCAAAGATTGAAATCTAAGAATGCTTGATTGAAAGTTCTTCGAGTTGTATCACTGGACTTCGAATGATTTTTCTGTGAGAATATCCAGTAACTGTGTGAGCTTTTTGTTTGCGAGAAAGCTTCCTGAGAATGTAGCGATTCAAACAGAGTATGATGGAGAGTAGAATGACCGAGAGTGAGAGAGCTTCTTCAATTTAAATTCCAGCTATTTATACCATTTGATCTCAACGCTCACTAAAATCACCTAAGGAAACAAAATCCTTTTTGAATATATGTCCATCGCATATTCTGCTTCACAAAAATGGTAGACTGCGCTTCGTCAGGGCCAAAATGTCGTATGTCCATATTTGGGTAAACATCGTATAACGTCCTCTGTGTACTGTACTATTTACCCAAAATAGCTCTGACATGTCTCCTTAATTCCAGCCATTTGTACGATTAAATCTTTACCATTGATTCTTTCCAAATTTGAATATAGATAGCGTTTGAATCGGTTCATCGTTTGCGCCTGAAAGTTTTCTATTTATCAGTTCTTTCTTTCTTGAAGATGATTGATAAACTCATCGCTGATCAAATATATAGCTGTCACATTTGAATGCATAGAGACATCTGACTACTTGCGATATCTGATTGCTTAACAAAATCTGATATATCCCCCTTTTTGTATGTTCAGGAATAGGAGAGATCTGATACCTTAACTGGTCAAAATAATACGGACAGTTCTCTTGACAGACACCATCGCTGATTCAATAACGAATTCTGATATGAAGACATCTGAATCACTCTAGATCACTTTCAACAGTAGAGACCTGACCCGATAAACTGAATAAACTGACCCGATAACCCAACTGTTCCAAAACCTGAATCTGATTGAAATCTTTAACCCGATAAGACACACCTGATATCCACGAATTCTGATTACTCGAATGTCATCGTTAAGTCCAATTCTTGTCTTATTTTTGTTATCACCAAAACTTATAAATTTTACTTTAACAAAAAGGGCGGATCGATGAGGATGTGCATCGAATTTCGACAACTGAATAAGGCTACTGTTAAGAAGAAGTACCCTTTACCGAGAATCTACGATTTATTCAACCAGCTTCAGGGTTCAGCTGTGTATTCCAAGATCGATCTGCGTTTAGGGTATCACCAGTAGCGAATTCGGGAGGAAGATGTTGCGAAAACTAAGTTTCGGTCGATGTATGGGAATTACGAGTTCTTGGTTATGCCTTTTGGTTTGACTAATGCCCCTACAGTTTTCATTGAATTAATGAACCGAGTCTTCAGAGAGTTCATCGATCTATTTGTGATTGTTTTTATCGATGACATTTTGGTTAACTCGAAGACTCTGATGCAACATAAAGAGCACTTGAGATTGGTCCTCCAAACACTTTGAGACTCGCAGCTGTATGCCAAGTTCTCTAAATGTGAGTTTTTGTTGGATAGAGTAGTGTTTCTGGGTCATGTTATTTCGGCTGAAGGTTTATCTGTTGATCCCAGTAAGGTAGAGGCCGTAGTGAACTGGGAACGTCCCAATAACATTTCGGAGATTCATAGCTTTTTGGGATTGGCTAGCTATTATCGACACTTCATTGAGGAATTCTCTAGTATAGCCAAGCCTATGACGCAGCTGACCTAGAAGGATAAGATATTTTTGTGGACGGAGGAATGTGAGAACTACTTTCAACTTCTCAAGTAGAAGCTAACTACAGCGCCAGTGTTAGCATTACCTTCGGGTTCAGAAGGTTTTGTGGTATGTTCTGATGCTTCGCTTAGTGGATTGGGTTGTGTCTTGATGCAGCATGGTCGAGTCATCGCTTATGCTTCCCGTCAGTTGAAACCCCATGAGACTCGATACCCGGTTCATGACTTGGAATTGGCGGTCGTTGCCTTTGCTTTGAAGATCTGGCGCCACTATCTCTATGGCGAATAGTTTGTGGTGTATACTGACCACAAGAGTCTTCAGTATCTCTTCTCCCAATCCGACTTGAATATGAGGCAGCGTAGGTGGATGGAGCTGCTTAAGGATTTTGATTGCGAGATTCAGTATCATCCTGGGAAGGTGAATGTAGTTGCTGATGTGCTTAGAAGAAAAGCTCAAGTATCGATTCTTGCATCGCTAAATATCTCGAAGGTCCATGAGCATCTAAGCACTACTGGTTGGCGTTTTTACCCAGGTGATGACTATGTCATGGTGTCATCTTTTCAAGTCGAACCACGGATTGTTTCGGATATAAGGACAGCTCAAAGAACTGATCCGTATATCCATGAACTGAAGTTGAAGACTCAAGCTGGACAGCTGAGTATTACTCTGTCGCAGTTGATGGTTGTTTGAGGTTTCGTGGCAGGTTGGTTGTACCTAACCTGATTGATTTGATGGAAATGATTCTAAAGGAAGCTCATTGTAGTCGTCATAGTGTCCATCCTGGTGCAAGGAAGATGTACCATGCCTTCAAATCGCACTATTGGTGGGCAGGTTTGAAGAATGATGTTGCTGAAATTTTATCTCGTTGTCTGAATTGTCAGCAAGTTAAGGCCGAAAGGATGAGATCGGGTGGACTATTGCATAGCTTAAAGGTGCCCCAATGGAATTGGGAGCATGCAGCTATGGATTTTGTGACCCATTTTCCTCGTTCCAGTCGAGGTTGTGATGCTATTTGGGTAGTAATTGACAGACTTTCTGTGAGGATTGAGAAATTTGATTAGTGATTAATAAGATTTTTGGAAGGATTAGTCACGAGATTTGAATTATCGAATTTCTATAAGTATTGTAGGCAGTCGCAGCAATTTAGAAAGTCAACACGGGTCAACATTACTGTAGCTTGCAGCTGGTGGGAATTGGAACCAGTCGATACGCGATACAATTAGTTTTTGTAGCGGAAGGAATGATACGTTGTCGTTTCGATCTTAGATGTTTCTGCTGGTAGGCGTTGCTTTTAGCGCGAGAGTGATCGAGAGAGCGGCACGTGTTAGTCAACGTTTTGAGTATTGACTACTGGATCAGCAGATGCGCGAGAAGAGGAGCGAGCAACTGCTAGTTTGAAGAACCAGTCGAAGAGGTAAAGCGACGTCGTTTTGATAAGTTGAAACGCTGTTTTTTGAGTGTTGCGTCTGGTACCAGCCGCAAGAGAATTGTTGTGAGGAATGTGTTGCGACTGGATGACCAGCTGGTGGTAGCGATGCTGACGTAACCTTTACGGCGTCGTTTAGATTAGTTGATGCGTCGTCGTTTTGTTGTGTTTCGCGTAACCAGTCGGCTGGTGCTTGTTTGGAGAGATCTGCTACCAGCTTTTGGTTGTTTTGCAAGCGATACATGTTACCAGCTGGTGAAGCTCTACGACGTCGTTTGAGTTAGTTGGAACGGTGTCGTTTTGGGAGGTTTTCTCGTGAATGTCTCGTCTGGTTGTTGCTGCTGGTTTCAATGAAAGAGAAAGGTGGTACCTGCTGGAAGATCTCTACTGATTCACGTCGACTGGATTGGTAATCAGCAGACGAGGGAATTGAGATATATATATATAGAGGGGTGTTGATTGACACTTAGAATTATTGAGAACCTGATATTTCTTATCTTCGTATTCAAACCCTCGTCGAGTTACTGTTCACCCGAACACATCTTCCTTAGATTTCTGCCGTTCTCCGCTGATTATTTGAGTGAGTTTGGTGGCGCTGAACTCCCCTAGTTTAGACCTTTCGATTGCTACCCATTTTAGACCTGGAGTTAACGCTGAAGCTGGAAGCTTAGAGTTGCTAGCGTTCGAAGTTTTTGGGAGAGAGAGCTGGTTGCTGGTCGTGAGTTCTGTCGTGCTCTGTTCGAACTTGTGAGGTAGAATTTGTGGAATTGAGGTACGATTGAGCAGCCCTTAGTAGCTTTGAGCGTGAACATGACTATATTTCAGTGTTGTGAAATCTGGGGATTGGTTGTTATGTGTTTACATGAATCAGTTGCTGAATTGCTTGAGTTATGTTTACTGCTTTCACGTGATATGCCTTGTGTGCATTATGCATTGATATTGATTGGCATACATGCATACATATTGAGCCTTGACAGATTGATTTGATGACCTGATTGGGTGCCACGTTGTGACTGGTCGACTGTTTTGTCGTGCCCGAAAAGTCCAACGCTATCATCGGAGTGGTGACTACTGGATTCGAGTGTCTACCACCGAGCTGTGATGGGCTGACGGGCCCCGATGATCACGGACCGATGATTTCCACCGGTTGATTGGATGTGCGTGGTATAGAGGCTTGATTTGATTTACCAGTTGATAGACTGGTCTAGCTATCTGATTCTTTGATAGCCCTCATGCATTCATAGCATTGATTTATGGCATGTTGCATGTTAACTGTTTTGATAGCTCTTCTTACTGAGGCTTGACCTCGTATTTGTTTTCCTGCTTTTGTGTCTTGGGTCTGTGTTACCCATTTGCAGGATCTTCAGGTAGCCAGGCTGGACAGAGCAGTGGTACAGCTGGTCGATCCCCGTTCCCTTGAGTCCCAGTATATTGTATTATGTATTGATCCGGGGGATGCCCCGAGATTCTATGTATTTGGGGATCTGCTTATTATTTGAGATTTGATGTTACCTGTATTGTATAAGTCTGAGACAACTTATATTTGATTATCGATATTTTGAAAGTATGTTTTTACGATCAGGCCCAAACGATTTCGAAAAATTTTTAAGCCCTGATTTTAGCTTCCGTATTTATGCGTTTTAATGTGTTAATTGTGAGTAATTAGCACGGGGCATGACACTTTCGAAATCAGCTCACTGCATTACCTACAATATGAAGAATTCTTTGAAGAGAATGGCGAAACTGTACATCGACTTTGTAGTTCGATTGCATGGGTGCCTATGTCCACAGTTTCAGACCGAGATCCAAGGTTCACTTCCAGATTTTGGAAGAGTTTGCAAGCAACTTTAGGCACCATATTGGCTATGAGTACAGTCTATTACCCCCAAACCGATGGTGAATCTGAGAGAACGATACAAACCTTGGAGGATATGTTGCGAGCTGTTGTTATGGACTTCAGTGGTAGCTGGAAAGTTTCGTTGTCGCTGGTAGAATTTTAACGATTGAAATGGCACCGTTTGAAGCGTTTTACAGTAGGAAGTGCAGGTCGCCAATTTGTTGGGAAGAAGTGGTGGAGAAGCAGCTGTATTCTCCTGAATTTGTGCAGCATATGAGAGATCAGATTTATCTGGTTCGAGCGTATGAAAGCTGCACAAGATCGCCAAGCTAGTTATGCAAACCGCAGGAGTAGGCCTTTAGAATTTCCGATTGACGATAGAGTGTTCTTGAAAGTTTCTCCTTTCAGAAGTGTTATGAGATTTGGGCTGAAGGGAAAGTTAGCTCCTCGTTATGTTGGACCTTATGAAATTGTGGAAAGGATCGGTCCTTTGGCTTATCGTTTGTTGTTGCCACCAGAGTTGTCTTCCTTGCACGATGTGTTTCATGTGTCTATGTTGAGTAAGTATGAGCCCGATCCTTCACATGTGCTACGAACTGACGAGGTAGAGCTAGATCAACGCTGAGTTATGTTTAATATCCCTTGCAAATTCTGGACATGAAGGAGAAACAGCTCAGGAACAAGACCATTCCCTTGGTGATGTTCCAATGGAGCAAGCATGGTAGAGAAGAAGCTACGTGGGAGTTGGAATAGAAGATGCATCGTGACTGGCCCCATCTGTCATGTCGCGAGTTATTCTGAGAGCGCGAAGTTGGATATTTTGGGTTATAGTGGAGCGACGTCGTTCTGGGAGAAACCAGATTTGAGACTGAAATATGGTAGTACTGGGTAGATCGGTGCAGCTTGTGAGTATCGGCCGAGGCAAGATCTGAATGAGTGTGGGCTGGTCGTTCGGATCTGGGTCACGATGCGACGCTGTTTAGCGATACACATTTATGAACTAGTTGGATTGTTGTGCGATGTCGTTTAGAGGAACCAGCTGAGATGTGAGATCTGGATGTGTGAGAGTTGTTTGGTTACGGGAGCTGGATTTTGGTGCGACGCCGTTTTGAGAAACCAAATCTGGATGCGAGCTGGTCGCTCTGAGCGTACTCATGTGCGACGTCATTTGGTAGTACCGCGCTGGTATAGCGTATAATCCAGATCTGGAGTAGTACTCAGATCTGGGTTGGTACCAGCTGTGAGCTCGGTGTTGTCGATGGCTACTGTTCACCGAGGAGATTTAAGTTGTAATGTAGAGGACTTTGACTGCGTTTACCTCAGTAGTTCCCATCACTTAGAAAATATATCTTATCCCAATATCATACCCTCTACTGTAGCAAAACCCTTACTGTTCATCGTAGCATATTTCTTCCGATTGCCGACGGTAGACAACTCCAATGGGAGCAAGGATAGTGGCGATGAATTCCTCTCGCTAAGACGCTTCTTTCTATACTTCTTTCGAAGGCTTTGGAAAGCCAAAAGGGTGAACGCGAAG
Source organism: Dorcoceras hygrometricum (assembly GCA_001598015.1). Classification (NCBI taxonomy): domain Eukaryota; kingdom Viridiplantae; phylum Streptophyta; class Magnoliopsida; order Lamiales; family Gesneriaceae; genus Dorcoceras; species Dorcoceras hygrometricum. The sequence continues at coordinate 273,145 of KQ994490.1, forward strand.
AAGCTACAGTGCGTCGTTGTTCGTATACTGGCAGATTGGTTCTTCTGTTCAGGTAGTGCTTTGAGTAAGTACTAGATCCTACCTTGTGCTTCGTTTAGAGCTAGTTTCGTGTTAGAAAGGTAGGATAGAACTGGGTTGAGCTGGTGGCTCCCAGTTCGTGTTTCTGTGTGTAATGTCCCTGAGCTGGTTGTTGTTGTTTGGCCAAGCAGGTGGCAGATCTGAGTTACTCGGGACTCTTGTTGTGGTAATTGTTTCACTGAGACTCAAGGTACGGATTTGAGCTAGTATTATAGTTTTGGGATGAGCATGGATATATATGTATGTTTGCTGGTGTGTTGTGCAGTGTATGCTATCGTGCTGATATTGTTTACTTCTGTTCTGTGCTGGTTGTTGCACATCGTTGTAATTGCATACACGCATCTTTCCTGTTGAGCTCCTATCTGTTAGCCATTTGTTGTTGTGCTAACCTGTGTGTACCAGGGTGCTGTTATTGAGGACGAGCGTCAATACCGTGCTCCTCTTCTCCCTGCTGGTTTAGTTTTTAGCCGCTATGAGATGATTGGATAGCTACCACGCTCTCATGAGCTTTGGCAACAGCAGGTTGAGTGATCTGATTATGCTCTGGTACAGTGTGTTGAGACGAGTGGATAGCTACCACGCTCTAACATGCTTCGTGGCCACTACCCTTTGTTCGACATGATTGACAGCTGCTGAGCTGGTCCTTGAGCTCCTTTGGCTTCCCGATTCGTTTGTAGCATGTTGCCTTTGCATCCTGTTGTCTCATGCATAGCACGTGCATTTATATCTGTTGCTTTCTATTAGCTGTTCGTATTGCTCTCCGTACTGGGGTTTGACCTATGTCCCTCTGGGGATGGGTTTTTTTGTCAGGCCCGGTGCACACTACAGAGATTAACCACGTAATTAACAACCTCGGAAACATTAAAAGTGGCTAAAATTTTTCTCTTTGGCCTGACATAGAAAACATAATTTTAAAATAAATCGATACTCAAAATATTGGTTTTACAACAACCGAAAAACCAAACAACAAGCAAATAACAATACAAGCCTCGAGTGTCTCCTCTCCCAAACAACAAAACTCTCAAATTAGCACTAGAACATTAACACGGGACATTCCCCGGCCATGACTCTATTACATGATTATATAATATACATAACTGGGACACTCTATCCACCTCTCAGGGCACCACCAGCAGAGTCATCTCCACGACCAGCTGAGAAACCTTGGTAACCTGAACAACACAAAGAAAAACCAAACAACCAGCCCCAGAGGGACAGGGGTCAAACCCCAGTACGGAGAGCATACAAACAGCAAATAGATGGAAACATATATAAATGCACGTGCTATGCATGAGACAACAGGATGCAAACAGATCGGGAACCCAAAGGAGCTCAGGGTCCAGCTCAACAGTTGTAAAATAGATCGAATGAATGATAGTGGCCACGAAGCATGTGAGAGCATGGTAGCTATCCGCTCGTCTCAACACACGGTACCAGAGCATAATCAGATCACTCAACCTGATGTTGCCAAAGCTCATGAGAGCGTGGTAGCTATCCACTCGTCTCATAGTGGCTAACAACTCAACCAGCAGGGAGATGAGCACGGTATTTCCGCTCATCCTTAAAACAGCACCTGGTACATACGGGTTAGCACGACAACAACAAACAGCTAACAGATATGAGCTCAACAGGAAAATGTGTGTATTACAACGACGTGCAACAAACAGCACAGAACAAAGGTAAACAACCAATAGCACGATAGCATACACTGTACAACACACCAGCAAGCATACATATATACCCATGCTCATCCCAAAGTTGTAATACTAGCTCAAATCTGTACCTTCAGTTTCTGAGCTACAATTACCACAACAAGAGTCCCGAGTAACTCAAATATGTCACCTACTTGGCCAAACAACAACAACAACCATCTCAGGGACATTACGCACAGAAACACGAACTGGGAGCCACCAGCGCAACCCAGCTCTATTCTACCTTACTAACACAAGAACTAGCTCTAAACGAAGCATGAGGTAGGATCTAGTACTTACTCAAATCACTACGTGTCAGGCCTCGTGATCACAACAGATAAACACATGCGGAAGCTAACAAAAAGTGGGTAAAATTTTCGCTTTTAGGCCCGACGGTTTAAACATATAATTTAAAATACACAATACTTAAAATAAGTTTCCCAATTCATAAAACAACCAACAATAAAGCATACATAATTCCAAACATGTATCAGACTCCTCTACGAGTACAACAACAAAGCACAGGGCATCTCCCTGGCTAACCGATACATATATATATATAAGTATGCTATATGCAACTGGGACACGCTAGCCACCTCCTGGGGCACCACCAGCTGGGTTAAACCCACGACCAGCTGTAGAACCTGGGTTTCCTGAAAACAAAGCAACAAAGAAACAACCAAGCCCCGGAGGGACATGGGGTTAAACCCCAGTACGGAGAGCAAACATAAAACAGCAAGTAACAACAAGAATAAAGTGCAGATGCTATGCATGAGAAGGGAAACAACAGTTCAACGGGATCTGTGGCCACAGGGTATGTTCCAAGTGTGGTAGTTAGCCACTCGCCAGGACACAACACCCGAATACCAGATGCAATAAACAACTCCCCTGCTGTTGCCCAACCTATGAACTGTGGTAGTTAGCCACTCGGCGCATAGGGGCTAACTCAACCCAGTAGGGAAATGATAGTGCGGTATCGCCGCTCGCCCTCGCATCCTGGTAAGAAACATAGCAACAAGAACGGCAATAATGGCTGAAAAAGGGATGCAAATGCGTGTATGCACATGCTGGAAGATGTGAACATATCAACAATATGCACAATAATAACAAAACCAAGAGCATACACCATATAACACACGACAAACCCAAAACATAGCCTCAGCAGGCAACAACACAGGGCAGCCAACAGCTAGCCATCTCGCAAATATCCAAGCCATCCCCATGCTGGAATTTATAAGCTCAAATCCGTACCTTGACTTGCTGAGTTACAATAACCACTGAAATAGATCCTGAAGACTCTAATAAAATCCTGCTAAACACACAGCGCACACAATAAATCCTACGGGATACTACACAGAACACTGCTGGGAGTTACCACTCACACCAGTCACGAATTCATCAGCATAACTCAACAAAAAAGCTTATACTATGGCTAGAAACAAGTTCTCACCAAACCCAGAACGTAGCTCTACCCGGTCGACACGATACTTCGAACGGCAGCAACTTCGCGTTCCTCCACTAGCCAACGACAGCTTCTAAAACTGGTACGAAAAGAAAGAGCTTCTCGAGAGGAGTCCAACGCTACCTCGCACGAGCAAAACACTCACCGGAGACGACGAGAATCACCGGATAAAATCAACGGTGAACAGGGCTAGGGTTCGAAACGAAGAACGAAAGTGGGAAATATTCTAAGTGTGGGATTTTGTATCTCAACTCAAAGACCAAGTCTTCATCATCGACCAGCAGCTAACTATAAACATCAGCTGACACACCAACCAGCAGGTACCTCTAATATGCGAAAATTACAAAATCTCCAGAATTGTTCAACACACGAAATGGAACCCGAAACTGCAACTCAAACACTCAGAATGAAAAGAGATCTAAAACCTCTATATATATATCGATTCATTCCAACGTTACAATCGAAATTACAAATCCAGGTCTCACATTTCTCCCCCACTAAAAAGGATTTCGTCCTCGAAATCACAATAACAACTCTGAATCAACAAACAACAGCAAGCTACAAACAGAACTCGCCCAACACAAAGCCAAGAGTTCAAGATAACTGAGCAAACAAATCACAACTAAGGAAGGAAAACAGCAAAAACTACAAGCTACGGGAAAATATAGCCTAACAGCTATTCAAACAGGTGCGGCCACTCGCGCTGCATCTTCTCTTCCAGCTCCCAAGTAGCTTCTTCCCTACCATGCTTGCTCCATTGCACCATTACTAAAGGAATGGTTTTATTTCTCAATTGCTTCTCTTTTCTGCCAAGGATCTGCAAAGGATATTCCTGGTAGCTCAAAGACTGATCTAGCTCTACCTCGTCAGTTCCAAGCACATGAGATGGATCTGGCTCGTACTTCCTCAACATCGACACATGGAACACATCGTGAAGAGAGGACAATTCTGACGGTAACAACAACCGATACGCTAAAGGGCCAATCCTCTCGACAATCGCATACGGACCAACATAACGAGGGGCTAATTTTCCTTTGCGTCCAAAGCGCATCACACTGCGAAACGGAGAAACTTTGAGAAATACACGATCACCAACCTGAAACTCAAGAGGTCGACCCCTCTTATTCGCATAACTGGCTTGGCGATCCTGGGCAGCTTTCATCCGCTGTCTAATAAGATCTACATGATCTTTCATTTGCTGCACAAAGTCGGGGGCAGATAGCTGCTTCTCCCCCACTTCACACAACACCCGAATACCAGATGCAATAAACAACTCCCCTGCTGTTGCCCAACCTATGAACTGTGGTAGTTAGCCACTCGGCGCATAGGGGCTAACTCAACCCAGTAGGGAAATGAGAGTGCGGTATCGCCGCTCGCCCTCGCATCCTGGTAAGAAACATAGCAACAAGAACGGCAATAATGGCTGAAAAGGGATGCAAATGCGTGTATTCCCATGCTGGAAGATGTGAACATATCAACAATATGCACAATAATAACAAAACCAGTAGCATACACCATATAACACACGGCAAACTCAAACCATAGCCTCAACAGGCAACAACACAGGGCAGCCAACAGCTAGCCATCTCGCAAGTATCCAAGCCATCCCCATGCTGGAATTTATAAGCTCAAATCCGTACCTTGACTTGCTGAGTTACAATAACCACTGAAAGAGATCCCGAAGACTCTAATAAAATCCTGCTAAACACACAGCGCACACAATAAATCCTACGGGATAGTACACAGAACACTGCTGGGAGTTACCACTCACACCAGTCACGAATTCATCAGCATAACTCAACAAAAAGCTTATACTATGGCTAGGAAACAAGTTCTCACCAAAACCAGAACGTAGCTCTACCCGGTCGACACGATACTTCGAACGGCAGCAACTTCTTGTTCCTCCACTAGCCAACGACAGCTTCTAAAACTGGTACGAAAAGAAAGACCTTCTCGAGAGGAGTCCAACGCTACCTCGCACGAGCAAAACACTCACCGGAGACGACGAGAATCACCGGATAAAATCAACGGTGAACAGGGCTAGGGTTCGAAACGAAGAACGAAAGTGGGAAATATTCTAAGTGTGGGATTTTGTATCTCAACTCAAAGACCAAGTCTTTTAAATATATAAATCCCGCCTCTGCTGAAATCTTCAAAACAGCTCACCGACAAAAATCAGCAGATACAACGAAATCTCAAATCAGCAGGAACAACAATTCAGCAGACACGAACCTGCTGCTCCCAGCAGCAACAATAGTGAACGCCTTCTAACACAATCCAAAACGGCGTCGCAGCGACTTACCCAAACGACGTCGCATAGCGCAAGTCAGCAGAGCTACCATCAGCTGGTCTCTCAAACCATCTGCTGATTAGAGTCAACGAATTGCAAAGATCCTTGCTGCTGGTCGCACGCGCAACTCAAAAATGCAGCGTTGCCACTTACTCAAACGACGTCGCCCCACAGACGTTAGCAAAACCAGCAGAAGCACTTTACCCAAAACAAATCATCTGCTGAAACTCCTAGCAATAGCTAAACGACGACGTAGCAGCTAACCATAAACATCAGCTGACACACCAACCAGCAGGTACTTCTAATATGCAAAAATTACAAAATCTCCAGAATTGTTCAACACACGAAATGGAACCCGAAACTGCAACTCAAACACTCAGAAAAGAGATCTAAAACCTCTATATATATATCGATTCATTCCAACGTTACAATCGAAATTACAAATCCAGGTCTCACACTACGTGAATAGAATAACTAATCTGCCAGTATACGAACAACGACGCACTGCAACTTCTTCACATTCTTCTTCCAGTAGCTCAAAGCTCTCCCAAAAAAGGTAGCAATGGAAGCGTCTTTGCAAGGGGAACTCAACGCTACCAACCTCGCTCAAATCTGCATCATCTAACGCTGGGAATCGAAGGAAATCCACCATGGCGAACAGTAACTAGAGGTTCTAAGACGAACTGGAGTATCGAACTCACGAGAGGAATATCTTCTAAGTGTTGGGAAATAATTGCGAAACCACAGTCAAAGTCCTCCATATATACAACTTAAGTCTCCCCAAATCTGGTGAATAGTAGCCACCGACAACACCGGACTCACAGCTGGTACCAACTCAGATCTGAGTTCTACTCCAGATCTGGACCATATGCTATACCAGCGCGCTACTACCAAACGACGTCGCGCCGTAATCCAGCTCCTGTAACCAACCAGCTCTCACACATCCAGATCTCACATCTCAGCTGGTTCCTCTAAACGACATCGCACAACAATCCAGCTAGTTCATAAACGTGTATCGCTAAACTGCGTCGCATCGTGATTCAGATCCGAACTACTAGATCTCACACATACACTGACCAGTGTCTACTGGTAACCCGAAACAACGTCACACTATCTTCCAGTCTGGACAACCCGAAACCGATCTACACCAACTTGCAAACCGAATCGATCCACGTAGCGCTACCAGATTTCAAACTCAAGTCTGGTTTCTCCCAGAACGACGTCTCTCCACTATAAATCAAAATACCCAACTTCGCGTTCCCTGAATAACTCGCGACACGATTCCTGAGCGCTCAAACAAACAGATTTGACCGTTCTACGAACCAGATCAGAGCTGAATTGTGGATCTGCTGTACGAGTTCTGTGTTGCGTATTCTCAGTTTTGAGGTTTTGACTACATTTCTGTGATGCTAAGTGTTGTTCGCTCTAGAGTTGTTTGATTCAAGGATGAAATCTTTTTTAGTGTGGGAGAAATGTGAGATCTGAATCGCTAATTGTTTATTTGGAAAATTAATCGGGCGTTGGATTAGACTTGAAGAAGATCTAGTTGGTTTGTGCGTGAAATAGCTCTGATCTGGTTCGTAGAACGGTTAGCCTTAACTTGCTGACAATTCAGACAACGAGATACAAATTCAGCAACATCGTTCTTCAAACCTGTCCATCAATAGTGCGGTTTCAAAGCACAGTACATCTTCCTTGCACCAGGATGGACACTGTGACGACTAAGTGAGCTTCTCTCAAGATCTTTTCTCTCAAATCAATCAATTTGGGCACAACCGACCTGCCCGAAATCTCAAACAACCATTAGCCGCGACAGAGAAATCCTCCAGCTGTCCAGCTTGAGTTTTCAACTTCAGCTCATGGATATACGGATCTGTTCGTTGAACTGTCCTAATATCCGAAACAATCTGTGGCTCGACTTGAAAAGATGACACCACAACATAGTCATCACTGTTAGAGTAGATGCCCAACTAGCCAACTTGTGGCGTGTGGGTTCTATTGACTCTTGTGTGTAACGATCTTATTTATGAAATACGCATTTCTTTCATGGCATTCTTTATTTTCATTATGTTATAATGTTAACAATTGTGTTGGATAAAGACCTATAATGCACCATAGTGTATGTTAGATGTGATAGTGGATATGATGGCTATCATGAAACACATCTAATAGTCACTGTGTATTCTGAACATGTTCCTAGTCGATTGGGCCGTCAAAATGAGGATAAGGCCGCCCGAGCTTGAGACTAGCATCTGCGATGTGAAGTACCATGTTTCATTGGTAGGGAACATTGTGATGTTCTGAGCATGCAGATGGATAGTGACCTGGTGATCTATCGAACTACCCTCGTTCGGACTTTCCAAGTGGTTACCATTTATCGAGTGGATAAGTCCGAGGTCTTGGTTGTACTGATTAGTCCTCACTACTCGAAACGTCATTGAGACTCTACATGATAGGCACCTTACTTTGACCAGTTTACCGACTCATTTGGGGTCATTAGGTGGCGGGATTGGGTGAGGTCCCGATGCATGTAGGAGTCGATGCTTCGTTGTCGAGGATTCACCGCTCGCTTTTATGCGTGGATATCCTATGCTATCTGAGGAGAAAATAGTGTGATAAATCTCTGGCCAGAGTACTGGATGTGTTTTAGGTAAATGGGTTTGCCTAGTAACACTCGCGATGTCACTATTTGATCTCCAAGATGTATGCATAGCTATTGGATCTCTAGCGACTCTCGATTTACCAATGGTCGTTGATCTGATCGGGATATATGTGTTGAAAGGACCGTACTGTACGCTAACAACGACCAACTGGTTCTTGCAGGAACTATCAGTGATACCTTGGGGATCATGGGGCGATGTTGCTAGGCGCTTTACCATGATCCGATGGGTCAGTCCGAAATTGTGATTTCGGAGTCGCAATGGTTGTGGGCCCACGGCTATCTGTATCCCTGAACCATTGAGGGTCACACAAGTACTGGATTCACGATTCCCGCACGGAAACTGAGCTCAATGTGTTGAGCATAGGAGGAGGAATTTAGGGAATGCGACTTCCTAAAAGTCAACAGGGGTCATATTGCGATCTCCCATGGTTGAGGGGCTAAACTGCAATTTTGGACTAGGTGGTCTGAAAAATTGTTTTCGCATCATAATACTCAATTTTGGAAACTGTGTAGATCGGTCCGATCAGATCTTCGATCGGAGTTATGATGAAGTCAAGGTGATATGGATGAACCGAATGTTCATACGTTGGACTGGGCCCGCCCCAGGTCCAATGGGCCGGTTCAAGCCCATCACACCTATACTTATTCATGAGTCTAGGGTTTGATGTATAGCATAACAACACACAAACCCTATACCTAGCTAGCGGCGCCCCTCCTCTCCTTTTCCACCTCTCGGCCGCCAACCTCCACGCGCCGCCGTGCCGCCGCCGTCGTGATCAGACTCGTTCCGATCACCTTGTCGAGGAGATTCCGTTCGTGCAAAATTTGTCAGCTCTTCTAGTGCAGACTGACGAAGGAGTCCTGATTCTAATCGTGGACCGGATTAAGGAGATCTACCGCCGCCTACCTTGAAGTGCCAGATTCCCTGTGAATCTGGTCGGAGCCAGGCGCCTAGACGCCAGCAAGGTAACATTCATTAAACATCCTATGTATGTTTTATTGAATAGATTTTATGTATTGAACGATTCCCGGTGCAAAATTTTTAAACTTCCGCTGCGCTCCGGGAAACGGGATCCGGATCCGCCACTGCGCAAACAGTGGTATCAGAGCCAAGGCTCGGATATTATTTTGCCTGAATTGCATAGATTTCAAAGTTTCAGAATCGAAGAACAGAAAAAAAAAAATGTTTCACACGGCTACCGGCGCCGCCGTGCAAGACGGAGCCATCGCGCGCGCACCACCGCGCGCTGGCCAGCGCGAATTGTCGCGCGCTTGCCGGCATCGTGCGATAGTGTCGCGCACGGTGGCGCGCGGTGTTCGCATCCTTCGCGCAACCTGGTTGCGCGATCTGCCGCGCATGTCGCGGCCAGCGTGCGTCCTTGTGCCGCACGCTGTTATGGCGGCGGCCGCCGTTGCGATTCTCCAGCAGCGTTGCGACGGCTCTTTTGTCTTCTAGGTTATGGTTCGGGCCTGTCCCGGGAAGCCCATGAAATTTTCGGGCCAATATTTGATATTGGGCCAATTTTGGTTGGACCAAAATTGATTTTGAAATTTTTGAGATTTTGGGCCTAAAATTATTTTAAGCCCAATATGATGCAATTAAAATTAACAAAATGTGATTTTATTTATAAAATATGATTTTATAATTAAAATATGATTTTGTTGGAAATTATCAAATTTGATTTGATTATTTAATTTATGTCAATTATATGAATTAATTGCATGTTTGGGATGATCGAGAGCCGTGCCCAATGTGTTAGGTTGGCAACCACAGACCGCATAGCTCTCGCTTATCGATCATCCCAAATTTTATATATGCGATATATGTTTTGTTGAATCGCATTTTAAATTATGATTTAAAATTAATGAGATCGAATTTTCAAAATTAAAATCCCTCATTTTAAATATGATTTAAAATTGATATCAAGATTAAAATTTTATTCGATAAACTAAGGGAATTTGAATTTGTTTAAATTTCCCTACCTTCCATCAACAATGAGTGTACGTCGATGCTACCCGTATACATGCACCGGCTCATATTATTGAGGGGGTCATGTATGCCAGAAAGCTGTACACGTCATTGACACTCGCTGTGAGTTGGTTGGAACTCCCTTTAACAATGGCTCATATTATTGGGGACGTTAAGGGGACCGTCCTTCACAACTCGACATTGATGGGTCATCTTGACACGTGATAGTAATCGGCGTCATATTATTGGGCCCTTACTGGACGTGAGGTGAATACATGGAGTTTGCACCGGTTGCAATTGAACTCTACCTTTTGAGGGTCATGGTTGGCTGATTTTATTCGGGACCATGATCGCTCGATTGGGCTCTGTGTACCCACTAAGGAAACTTGCTTTCTCGATTTCATTAGAGGGTGGTGAAATCGTTAAAATAGTGGGAGGGTAATTCATAAAACTAAATGACCTTGTTTTATGTCTTAGCGTTTTTCATATATAGTTAGTAATGCATGTCTGTTTTTCTTTTCAGTATAAACTGCTTATAAAATGTCTTCGATCAAAAACCCACTCGTTGCTATACTGGATAGCAGCAAGTTCACTGCTCTGAACTACCAAGACTGGCTTCGAAACTCAATATTGTATTGCCTTATGAGAAACTTCTCTACACGTTAGAGAAGAGCCCTCCGAAGTAAGCCCCTACCGATATCAGCCCTGAGGAGCTGACAAAGCTTAACAAATGGTGGTACGAGCTTAAGACTTGATGCTATATGATGGCATCGATGTCCAACAAAATGCAGCGGCATTTCGAGAAAACGGTGTATGCTGCTGACATACACCTTCATCTCAAAGAGCTGTATGGGGAGAACTCTCGACATGAGAGGTTCACCACTGTCAAGGAGCTTATGACGAGCCGCATGCGCAATGGGACTTCGGTCTGCGAGCATGGGGTTCGTGTGATTGGGCTTATTGAAAAGTTGGTGGGCCTTGATATCACACTTCCACATGAGCTGTCTGTGGATTTGCTTCTCCTCTCGCTCCCTGCTGCATTCGACCCCTTTGTGGTCAACTTTAACATGAACAAGCTAGAAGCCACCCTTGAAGAGGTGGTGAACATGCTCGTCGTGTTCGAGGGGATCATAAAGAAGGACAAGCCCGTCCTCCTTATGGGCTCTTCTTCCTCTGCAAAGAAGGGGCCCAAACGCAAGGGCAAGAAGCGTTCTGCCCCTGCGAAGGAGGAAAAGCCCAATAAGAAGCCCAAGGCAAAGGCTTCCAAGCCAAACAAGTCTGATGATGTTTGCCACCACTGCCACAAGCCTGGGCACTGGAGGAGGAACTGCAAGGAGTACCTTGAGCAGTTGCGAACTGCAAAAGGTATGTTCTATATTGAAATAATATGTCTCTTAATTCGACTTCTTGGGTACTTGATACCCGATGTGGATCTCATATCTGCAATGATTTGCAGGTGATGACAAGAAGTCGACGTCTTAGAGAGGGTGAGACCCACTTGAGGCTGGGCAATGGAGCAAGGGTTGCTGCAGTAGCTATAGGAGATGTTTATTTATTTCTGTCTTAGAATTTTAAGTTGTTATTGAGAAACGTTTTGTTTGTTCCCGAGTTGATAAAGAAATTTATTTCTGTTTCTATGCTTGATAGTGATGGATATTCTTGTCATTTTGCTAATTCGATTTGCAATATATACAAGAATGAATGTTTAATTGGAATTGGGGAACGTGAAAACGATTTATAGACCTTAAAATTAAAAGAAGTTCCAACTCACGATGTGGAAACACATACAACAACAATTAATAGGAAAAACGATAGCTTGAACCCAGCACAACTTTGGCACGCTAGGCTAGGTCACATTTCCCTAAGTAGGATGAACAATTTAGTTAGGAATGACATGTTTGATTTGTCAGACATCAACTCCCTACCGACTTGTGAGTCTTGTTTAAAGGGAAAGATAACTAAACAACCCTTCAAGGGCAAGCCTGAACATGCTCAAGGCCTATTGGATTTGATCCATTCTGATGTGTGTGGCCCACTTAGCATTGGTACTAAGTACGGTCACACATACTTCATCACCTTTACCGATGATCACTCTAGGTATGAGTACTTGTACTTAATGAAGCACAAGTCTGAATCCTTTGAAAGGTTCAAAGAATTCAAGGCTGAATTAGAAAAACAGTTAGGGAAAAGTATTAAAGCACTACGATCCGATCATGGTGGTGAATACTTGAGTGCTGAATTTCAAGACTATCTCAGAGAGAATGGGATTCTCTCACAGTGGACCCCTCCGACCACACCACAGCACAATGGTGTAGCGGAGCGTCGTAATCGAACCTTGATGGACATGGTTCAATCTATGATGGGCTTCATTGAGCTTCCTACCTCGTTTTGGGGCTATGCGCTCGAAACGGCGGTAATGTTGTTGAACAATGTCCACACCAAGGTAGTGGATAAGACTCCATATGAGATATGGATGGGCAAGCCACCCAAATACTCATACATGAGGATTTGGGGGTGTCCTGCTTACGTGAAGAAGACAGTGGGAGATAAGCTGGATACTAGATCCATCTTATGTTACTTCATTGGGTATCCAAAGAATTCCATTGGATACTACTTCTACTATCCCAATGAAACAAAAGTGTTTGTTTCTAAAAATGCCACCTTTATGAAAAAGGAGTTTCTACTTGATAGAAAAGGCAAAATAGTAGAACTCGAAGAGGTTCGAGAACCAACTGAAGTACCGAGTGAATCTCCCGCACCTCAAGAGCGAGTACCAGAAATGGTCGCACCTAAGAGGTCTGAAAGGGTTCCTAGGGCTCCTGATAGATATGGTTTCCTCCTTGAAGATGATCAAAATGATCAAGTTATTGGATGTGATCCAAGAACTTTCAAGGAGGCAAGTTCCGATGCTGATTCTAATTTGTGGCTTGAAGCAATGCAGTCTGAGATTGACTCAATGCATGCGAACCAAGTTTGGACCCTTGTTAATCCTCCCGAAGGAATTTTTCCTATTGGGTGCAAATGGATATACAAGAGAAAACTCGGGCCTGATGGTAAGGTACTGACCTACAAGGCACGACTGGTCACGAAAGGTTTGTTGGGGTAGCCGTGGCGGATCCGGATCGCGCCTCCCGGCGAGGCAGCGGAAGAACAAAAACATGGCCGGGAGACGATCAATACGATAAAAACTAACATGCTATGACATTCATAGGGCGTTTTAAGATTGCTACCTTGCTGGCAACTCGTGCCTGGCTCCGACCGGTTTCGTAAAGAAAACGGCACTTCACGGTAGGCGGCGGTAGATATCGTCAATCAGGTCCATGACCAGAGATGGGATTCCTTCGTCAGCCTGATCTAGAAAGCCTGACGAGATCTGCGTGGACGGATTCTCCTCGTCAAGATTGGCCGAAAACAATTTTCCGGCGAGCGGCGGCGGCGGCGAGCGACTGTGGCGGCTCGGCGTGAGGTTGAAGAAGAGAGGGGGCGGCGGTTATGATGCTAGGTTTAGGGTTAATTGTGTTGTGTTTTGTCATAATGAAGTTAAATCTAATTAATAGACTTGGTGATGGATTTGGATCCGGCCCAACGGGCCCTGGTCCAACGGATGAACATTCGGTTCATCCCCATCACCGAGACTTCATCGTAACTCCGATCACCGATCAGATCGGACGGATCGACTCAGTTTCCAAAACTGAATACTATGATCTGAAAAACCATTTTTCAGAACCCCAGTGCAAAATGACCGTTTTGCCCCTCAACATCGGCAAATCACGATTTGACCTCTGTTGACCTTTTAGGAAGTCGCACTCCCAAAATCCTCTTCGTATGCTCAACACATTGAGCTGAGTATCCGTGCGGGAATCTCGAATCCAGTACTTGTGTGACCCTCAATGGTTCAGGGATACAGGTAGCCGTGGGCCCACAACCATTGTGGTTCCGGAATCACAATTCCGGACTTGCCCAACGGATCATGGTAAGAGCGTCTAACAACATCGCCCCATGATCCCCTAGGTATCACTGATAGTGCCTGCAAGAACCAGTTGGTCGTGGTTAGCGTACAGTACGGTCCTTTCAATCCATATATCCCGATCAGATCAACGACCATTGGTAAATCGAGAGTCGCTATAGATCCGATAGCTATGCATACATCTTGGAGATCAAATAGTGACATCACGAGTGTAACTAGGTAAACACATTTACCTAAAACACTTCTAGTACTCTGGCCAGAGATTTATACACTATTTTCCCCTCAGATAGCATAGGATATCCACGCATGTCTGCGAGCGGTGAATCCTCGACAACGATGCATCGACTCCTACATACATCGGGGTCTCACCAATCACGCCTCCTGATGACCCCAAATGAGTCGGAAAATGAGTCAAAGTGAGACGCCTATCATGTAGAGTCTCAATGACGTTTCGAGTCGTGAGGACTAATCAGTACAACCAAGACCTCGGACTTATCCACTCGACAAATGGTAACCACTTGGAAAGTTCGAACGAGGGTAGTTCGATAGATCACCAGGTCACTATCTATCTGCATGCTCAGAACATCACAATGTTCTCTACCAATGAAACATGGTACTTCGCATCGCAGATACTAGTCTCAACTCGGGCTGCCTTATCCTCATTTTGACGGCCCAATCGACTAGGAACATGTTCAGAATACACAGTGACTATTAGATGTGTTTCATGATAGTCGTCATACCCACTATCACATCTAACATACACTTAAGTGCATTCTAGGTCTTTACTCAACGCAATTGTAAATCATCATACACACAATGAAAGTAAAGAATGCCATATAAGTAAATGCGAATATCATATATAAAGATTTTCATATACAAGAGTCTATAAACCCACACGCCACAAGTTGGCTAGTTGGGCATCTACTCTAACAATCTCCCACTTTCCCTAAAGCCAACTACTCATCAGACGCAGTCCCATTGTTTCGCTATGTTTTTCAAACAACGGTCCAGGCAAGGGCTTCGTAAGTGGATCAGCAACGTTGTCCGAAGAGGCGACTCTCTCAACTGCTATGTCACCTCTAGCCACAATATCCCGAATTATGTGGTATTTCCTCAGTATGTGTTTGGATCTTTGGTGAGACCTAGGCTCCTTTGCTTGCGCAACGGCACCCGTGTTGTCGCAGTACACCGAGACTGGACCAACTCCATTAGGAATGACGCCCAACTCTTGGACGAAATTCCTTATCCAAACGGCATCCTTAGCAGCAGCTGATGCTGCGATGTACTCAGCCTCAGTGGTTGAATCCACGATGGTGTCTTGCTTGGAACTCTTCCAAGAGACAGCACCACCATTGAGCATGAATACAAATCCAGAGGTTGATTTTGAATCATCCACGTCACACTGGAAGCTAGAATCTGTGTAGCCTTCCAGTTTCAGTTCACCACCCCCATAGACCATGAACATATTCTTAGTCCTTCGTAAGTACTTAAGAATATCCTTCACAGCCTTCCAATGCAATTGGCCGGGGTTGGCCTGGTAGCGGCTCGTGACACTCAGAGCATATGCGACATCTGGTCTAGTCGAGATCATGCCATACATAATACTACCTATTGCCGAGGCATATGGTATACGTGCCATACTCTCTATCTCCTCATCAGTCTTTGGACACATAGACTTAGATAGAGTTACCCCGTGGCACACAGGTAGGTGTCCTCTCTTGGACTCTTCCATAGAGAACCTCTTAAGTATGGTATTGATGTAGGTAGCTTGGGTGAGTCCGAGCATCCGTTTAGATCTATCCCGATAGATCTGTATTCCAAGAATATAGGATGCTTCACCCATGTCTTTCATCGAAAAATCTACTAGACAACCATACTTTAGTTGACTGCAGCATTCCTACATCATTCCCAATGAGTAGAATGTCATCAACATAAAGTACGAGTAACGTCACAGCGCTTTTAACTACCTTCATGTGAACACATGGCTCCTCGGGATTCTTGATGAAACCAAATTCCTTAATTGTTTCATCAAATCTCAGGTTCCAACTTCGCGATGCTTGTTTGAGACCGTAGATCGATCTCTGAAACTTGCATACCTTATGCTCGCTTCCAACAGATGTGAAACCCTCAGGCTGCGTCATATAGATCTCTTCCTTAACGTTTCCATTAAGGAACGCAGTTTTCACATCCATTTGCCATATCTCATAGTCGTACCATGCGGCTATGGCTAACAAGATCCTAATTGACTTGAACATTGCGACTGGCGAGAAAGTTTCATCATAGTCAACACCTTGCCTTTGAGTGTAACCTTTCG
>KQ994491.1:0-28051 GCA_001598015.1 Dorcoceras hygrometricum
CTAGTGCAGGCTGACAAAGGAATCCCGTCTCCAGTCGTGGACCAGATTGACGTAGTCTACCGCCATCTACCGTGAAGTGCCGGTTTCCTCGAGAAACTGGTCGGAGCCAGGCACGAGTTGCCAGCAAGGTAGTGATCTAAACGCCCTATGATGTCATAGATTTGTTTATTGTTTTATTGTATTTATCGTCTCCCGGTATTGTTTTTGTTCTTCCGCTGCCTCACCGGGAGGCGTGATCCGGATCCGCCGTGGCTACCCAACAGTAATATCGGAACTTGACGCTATGTAATCGATAGTTGTTAGTCGAATCAGTATAAAGTATGGTTTGATAGACAACAGCTGATAGCGTAGCTGTCGTTTGATGTTGCAACACCAAGTTCTTATTCAGATTTCGTTTTCTATGTCAACGATTGAATTTCATATTTAAATTCATCAATTACATTTCAGCTGTTGCATCAGTTTCGTAAACAGTTGTTGCCTTTGTTGAAATCAGCAGTTGCACTGTTCATATGTCTGTTTGTTGTGCAAACGACATCATTTCATTTATTTATAGTCACGACTGATAACAGATATTCTTACGTCATCATGTCTGTTTCCTACTTCAACGACATCGTTTCATTTACTACGTCTGTTTCAGAGTCACGTCTGTTTGTATATATATGTTTGTGAACAGTAAAGATCTGTTTTGTTTCCAAATATTGTTCCACTTTGTTGCGTCTGATTTCATTTCAGCGATGCGTCTCTTATAGTTGAATTAGATGCTCAGATAGGAACCTATTTAAGTAGCGTTAGACTTAACTTATGAAGAAGTTCTAGTAAAGATTCTTTCAAGAGAAAACCGTAAGTTAAGGAATAGAACTATCCCTATGATTAAGATGCAGTGGGTAAATCACACTGAAAGAGAAATTATGTGGGAAAGTGAGTCTGATATTTGTAGAAAAGCTACCCAGATCTCTTTAAGTAAGAAATTTCGAGGACGAAATTCTTTTAAGGGGGGTAGATTGTAATGCCCAGATATTTTAGAGGCCACAAATTAGAAAGTTATGAGATTGAGGGATTACAATGATATTCTATTTAAGATTGAGGGATTACAATGATATTCTATTTAACTCTTGATTTAATCGAGTTTCAGATTTCAGATATGTATTGTTTAGATTTTATCATTTAAGAGCTAAATTTCAGATTTTCATGTTTACGTAAATTCAGCTTCCATTGTATATTGAGTTGAGTTTCAGCTTTTATTGATATCAGTTGTCACACTATGTTAAAGATTCAGACGTTGGATTTTATACTTTAATCAGCCTTCGGCTTGAATAGATTTCAAATGTTAGAATGCGATTGCAGCAGTTGTTTAGCCGATTATAGCAAGTCGATCGAATCCTTTTGTTTTACTAAAATCGTTCGGTTTCCATGTGCATCATTTTATTTTAAAACAGAGTACGCTTTTAGAAGATTTTGGCATATTGATTTAAACGCGTTTCTTCTCTAGGAATTTACAAATCATATATATATAGGATGTTAGCTGCTTCATGCATCATTATCTTCAAATCAAATTACTTTTAAGCGGTGCTCTCTCTCAAGAAACCAAACAAAAGACTTTTAAAGTTTTTCGAAGGAGACGATCGGAGTGTTAGTGGTTGGCTGGATTTGTACTGTGGTTGTGTTCAAGAATTCAGGCATGTAAACTCTGTTTCTTTCTCACTCAGTGAAAGCATATATTCAGTTCTGTTTGCATGATTATATGAGATTTTAAAGAAAGGAAGATGGCTTCGGATGTTCTTCAAAAGTTCAGAGAAGTTCATGCTCTGTTTTTATGAAAGTTGCGTTTTACTTAAATGTTTTAGAAAATGGTTTGATGATGTTTGTCCAATAGTTTCCTGAGTTTTCCAAAGATTTCTTTTCGAAGTAGCTTACAAGTAGCTTATTCGATCATTTTCCAGAAATTTCTTGAGATATTTTGATTTCTTCAGACAAAGGAAAACCATCGTCATTCACTTGGTTAAGTCTGAAATCTGGTTCTTATACCACGACTGATATTTCTTTGTTGAAAATATTCTAAGTATAAATTTCAGCTGTCGCATTGTTTGCGTTCAGTAGTTGCGATCAGCAGTCGCACTATTTATGTTCAGCTGTTAGTTTGTTCATCAGCTGTTAGTTTGTTCATCAGCTGTTGGTTTTATTGTTCATCAGCTGTTGGTTCTCAGCTGTTGCATTATTTCGTCGTCAGTTGTTGCGTTGATTCGTGTTACTGTTGAACTATATGTCGTCAGCTGTTGTTTTTTTTTATCATCAGTTGTTGGAAGCAGTTACATTCGTTCATATACCACTGTTACTTCGTTACCCAGAGACATATCTGTTGACAGCAACCGTTGTTTTCCCCGAGCGATATCTGTTGACAGTTTTGTTCGTGTCTTCCCAGAGAGTCTGTTGACAGTTACTTACTGTTCATTGCTTAACAGATAACAAAATTCCAGAATTTGATTCCTTATTCATTTCCGCTTCAATTCGAAAGAATTATTTGATTCAATTGATTAGATTTGAGAGCTTTTATTCAGTTTTCCTTTTCGCATGTTTTACAGAGAAATCCCTAGAAGTTCCAGAACAACATTAGACAAAAGAAAAACCAGTAAATCGTACAAGAGAGAAAGAAACCAGATTTTAAGAAAGAAAAGAAAGAGCAGAATGATGTTTTAGAAAATGTTTTATGTTATGACAACAAAAAGGGTCCCCAGAAAGGATCAGGATTACGGCTGACGAACCGTATACCCCTTCAAAAACCAGGAAGGATAAGGATTACGGATTGACAGATCTGTATACCCCTTCACCATGAGCCATAGTGCTAAGAGACTGATATCAGGAGTTTGATCAAACGAATTGGACCAAATGTTTAAAGTGTTGTCATAATTTTAGAAAATGAAAGAAGAGCGCAAGTGTGATTTTAATCACAGCTCTAGAGATGTTTAAAGAAAATGATTTCAGAATTGTTTATGTTTTATGCTTTAAGTTTCTTCCAGATCTCTCAGTTATGTATTGCGCTTGTTCATTCTAAAGCGTATTTAGATTTCAGATTTCATTTACAGTACCAGATTCCATTATTTGTATTGCATGATTTCGTTCCACCATATTTTACCTGCTGAGCCTTTGGCTCACTTGTTTTCATTGAGTGCAGGTAATCAGCAGTAAGGAGGCTGGATGGGGAGTAGCTGATCGGATGATGTGTTTATCGTGGACGTCTTCCATTTCTTTCTTATCAGACGTTGTTTTGGTTACCGATATTCAGTTATGTCATCTTTGTATTGTAACAGATTTCTAGTACAGTTAAACAGTAGAAGTCTGTTCAGGCCCTTTTATATCAGATTTTGGGTTCCAATGCAACACTTGCTATTTTTATCAGATGTTATTCGCGTATGTTATTACGATCAGCCGAGGATTTAGTTCCGTGTTTTGTACACCCTTGCAGCTGATTTTCTTAAGTGGTTATGAAAAGTGTTCCAGATTTTGGTTCTACTTCCGCTCACGTCATTGTTTCGTTCATTTCGCATTTCAGCAGTCATGAATTGTGTTTATTCGCAATTTAGTCCAGAATTTTAGTAACGACTTTTATGTTTGTTAAGATCGATATATTTGGGTCTTTCAATTCGAACCCCAATCTTATTGATTTCTTTTAAGAAAAGTCGGGTCGTTACACTCAGCCTCTACTTGCCGTCCAAACACGGCAGGACGAGAGGAGGACAAGCTAGGGAATAAAATCAAACCCGAAAGTAAACCAAAGGAATCTAGGCAAGGAATACAAGGTAATTCTGCAACCCCTTCTAACCGAACAAGAGACATTAAATGCTTTAGGTGCCAAGGGCTTGGCTATATTGCTAGCCAACGTCCGAACAAGAGGGTGATGATAGTGGATTACACTGGTGAGTTTGTTTCAGAGAGTGATGGTGTTGAGGATGATGATAGTGATAGTATGTCAGGCCCGGTGCACAAAACAGAGATAAATATGCAAATCACAACCACAGAAGCATTTAAAAAGTGGATAAAATTTTTTGCTTTGGTTTTACAACAACCGAAAAAAATACGCAAAGTACGTTGATACTCAAAATATTAGTTTTACAACAACCGAAAAAAAACCAATCAACAAGCAAATAACAATACAAGCATCGAGTGCCTCCCAAAAAACATAATCTCAAATCAGCAATAGAACATCAACACGGGGCATACCCCGTCGACGACTCTAATACATAATCATAAAATATGGGTAACTTGGACACTCTATCCACCTCTCGGGGCACCACCTGCTGAGTCATCTCCACGACCAGCTGAGAAACCTCGGTATCCTGAACAACACACTGACAACCAAAACAAACAGTACCAGAGCGACAGGGGTCAAAACACAGTACGGAGAGCAAACTAAAACAAAAAAATTAGATAGAAACAGATATATATGCACGTGCTATGCATGAGAACAGCGGGATGCAAAAGCAACAGGCTACAAATGAATCAGGAAGCCAAAGGAGCTAGGAACCAGCTCAGCAACTGTTAATCAGATCGAATGAATGGAAGTGGCCACGAGGTTTGTGAGAGCGTGGTAGCTATCCACTCGTCTCAACATACTGTACCAGAGCATAAAACTATTACTCAACCTGTTGTTGCCAAAGCTCATGAGAGCATGGTAGCTATCCACTCGTCTCATATCGGCTAACAACTAGACCAGCAGGGAGATGAGGAGCACGGTATTGCCGCTCGTCCTCAATACAAGCATCCTGGTACACACGGGTTAGCACAACAATAGACGGCTAACAAGATATGAGCTCAACAAGGAAAATGCGTGTATGCAGATACAACAGCTTGCAACCACCAGCACAGAACAGAGGCAAGCAATAACAACACGATAGCATACACTGCACAACATACCACCAAGCATATATACATATCCATGCCTATCCCAAAGCTGTAATACAAGCTCAAATACATACCTTAGCTTTTGTGCTACAATTACCACAACAGGGGTCCCGAGTAACTCAGATCTAAAACATGATTAGCCAACAACAACAAAAACTCAGGTACAGTAAGCACAGAACTACGAACTGGGAGCCACCAGCTCAACCTAGCTCTATCCTACCCTTAGAACACGATAGCTGGATCTAAGCAAAGTATAAGGTAGGATCTCACACTTACTCGATAACACTACCTGAATGGAAGAACCAATCGCTCGGAACACAAACTGACAACGCATAGTAGCTTCTTCGCGATCTTCTTCTAGCTCACCAAAGTCTCCAAAAGAGGTAGCAATGGAAGCGTCTAGGCAAGGGGAACTCAACGCTACCAATCCTGCTCCAATCAGAGTTGTCTACCGCCGGCAATCGGAAGAAATAGACGGGTTTCGCTACAGTAGAGGTATGTTTACGGGGAAGATATTTCTAAGTATTGGAAAACAATGGCGTACGTCTGGTCAAAGTCCTCTATTTATATAACTCAAATCTGCTGAAATCTGGTAAACAGTAGCCATCGACAACTCGAGGCTCAAAGATGGTACCAACATAGATCTGAGTACTACTCCCGATCTGGACTCTACGCTATACCAGATTTGGACTCCTCAAAACAACGTCGCATAGAAGTCCGCTCAGAACGACCAATGCCAAGTTCTCTCTCTCCTAGCTAGCATAAATAATTCCTCACGTACACGTAAACTAGATCGCTACCAAATCTGTTTCTCAAAAACCGGCTTCGCATCATAATCCAGATCTCTGCTTAACCAGCTGGTGCACCCAGCTATTCACACCCGCTACACAGATCCAGTTTCCCCCAGATTTCACACCCAGAACAGATCACACGTACTGTCCAGATTTGACTTCTCCAACCAGCTCACACTCGATCAGATATCACCCCAGCCGGTACCCATGAACCGTTCAGGTTTACACACTACTACCATATTTTACCCCTCAAATCCGGTTTCTTCCAAAATGATGTCGCTCCACTATCAACTCGAAATATATAGCGATGACTATTTAACACATTCAACCATCCAGTTCAAACCCGATTAATTATCCAACTCAAACCGTTTTACAAAAACTAACTCAGTGATGTTCCATGCACCGACCAGCTCTCGCCAGATCTGGTCTCGCTGAACCATTTCAGCTATCTCGATTATTCTCTCAAATCTTTCGGGTCTCACATAGTATGCCTGAGTTGGAGGACCCTTGTCAGGCCTCGTGCACAAACACAGAGTTAAACCATGCAAACACTAGAGGAAGCAATAAAATAGTGGTTAAAATTTTTGCTTTTGGCCTGACTGAAAGATTACATAATTTAAAATACTGCAATACTCAAAATATCCCGGTTTTTAAAATAACTCAGTACAACAGTACAACATTCAACAGATACAAGCACTACAGAATACAACTGGAATACAGTAAAGAACAGGGCACTCCCCGGCTAACAATGCTTATACATATATGCTATACACTAATTGGGACACTCTAACCACCTCCCGGGGCACCTCCAGCTGGGTCAAATCCACGACCAGCTGAGTAACACATACACAGGAAAAAAACACCAGCCCCAGAGGGACATGGGATCAAACCCCAGTACGGAGAGAAATATAAAACAGCTAATGGAAAGCAACAGGTAATATGCAAATGCTATGCATGAACAGCTGAGTACAGACGGAAGGCTACAACCAATGGTAGGGAGCCAGAATCCCAAAGCTGATCAAGAACAGATACAACTGAATAACAGTGGCTACGGGGTGTGTGAGTATATGGGAGCTACCCACTCGTCTAAACACACGGCACCAGATGCAAAACACAGCTCAACCTGCTGTTGCCCAACTCAGGACGTGTGGGAGCTACCCACTCCGCTCATAGTGCCTAACAGATCCCAGCAGGGAGATGAGGTATACGGGAGTTATCCGCTCATCCTCAACAGGCATCCTGGTACGCACAGATCAATACAACAAGGCACAACAGACACGGCTACCACAGATCTGAGCTCAATATGATAAATGCGTGTATGCAACATTGCAATGTCCAACACAAAAACATATACAAAAATTCAAAGCATACACAGCAGCAATCATAATCACCCATGCTCAATCCAAAGCTGTAAAACAAGCTCACATCCGTACCTCAAGTCTTCCAAGCAACAATTACAACAAAGCAGTCCCGAGCAACATAGATCTCACACCTGCTAAGCCAAACACAGATAGTAGCTCAAGGATAGTAGCACAGAAACTACGAATTGGGAGCTACAATCTCAACCAAATCTTTCCTACCCCTCTAACACAACAGAAGGCTCTAAGCAAAGCACAAGGTAGGATCTTAACACTTACCCAACAAGCTACCTCAACGGCAGACGAAATCCGACGCTTATGCTAACAGACTACAGAAGGGAGATATCTCGCGAATCTCTCCAGCTTCACGCAAGTTTCCAAAAGTAGTTTCAAATGAAGCGTCTCAGCAAGAGGAGTCCAACGCTACCACTCTCACTTCAATCGGAACTGTCTACCACCGGCATTCGAAGAAGATAAGGTTCGGTGAACAGTAGCTAGGGTATCGCGACAGAGTTTGCTATCGGGAAATATTCTAAGTGTCGGGAAAATAATAGACAAAGGGTCAAAGTCCTCATATATATATATCTCAAATTTGCTCATATCTGCTAAACAGATCCCATTGCCACTTAATGTACAAAGCTGATTTCCCACTCGGATCTGAATCTCCCATCAGATATGGCCTTATGCCAAAACAGATCCTACTAACTCAAACAACATCGCACAAGCCCACTCTTGCATCTGGACACAACACCTCGCTACTCGAAACTGAATTGCTAATGCGACTGGAATCTGAAACGCAAAACGGTGTCGCTCCTTAAACTCTCAGACCCCTCTCAAATCTGGAGACCAACGCTCCTCACCTCTGGAGATACGCGTAACTCACATCTGAGTCTTGCCCGCTAAACCAAAACGCTGTCATTCCAACTAATCCAAACGACGTAGTTTAGCTACTCGCTACAGAAACACGCTAGCGACAACAGATTCCATCACCACTGCTGGACGCGATCACTCAGCGATGGCCAACACTCACATCTTATCAGATCCCGCTGAGAATATAAATTGATCCAAGGCTGATTCCAGGACTTATAAAAACCCGATAGCTTCGCCAAGCATACAAACTCAAAGATAGCTCATCCAGATTTGCTCGCTCAAATATGAATCTCACAAAATCCGATTAATTAACTCAATTGATCTTTCTTAACTTTTTGGGTCTCACATCTCTCCACCACTAAAACAGGATTTCGTCCTTGAAATCAAATAACTCCATATAAAGAGTTCAAGATAACTGGGAAACCACCAGCAAACAAATCAACTACTGGAATCTGATACTACGGTCAATCAAACAGATGCGGCCACTCACGCTGTATCTTTTCTTTCAATTCCCACGTAGCTTCTTTTCTACCGTGCTTGCTCCACTGGACCATCACTAAAGGAATGGTCTTATTCCTGAGCTGTTTCTCTTTTCTATCTAAGATCTGCAAGGGATATTCAACGTAGCTCAAAGTTCTATCTAGCTCCACCTCGTCAATTCCAACACATGCGAGGGATTTGGCTCATACTTCCTCAACATCGACACATGAAACACATCATGTAAAGAGGACAGATCTGGAGGCAACAACAGCCGATAATCCAATGGACCAATACTCTCAGTAATCTCATATGGTCCAACATAACGAGGAGCTAACTTTTCCTTAAGACCAAATCTCATAACACTACGGAAAGGAGAAACTTTCAGGAAAACTAGATCACCAACCTCAAATTCTAAAGGCCTACGCCTATTATTCGCATAACTCGCTTGGCGATCTTGTGCAGCTTTCATTCGCTGGAGAATCAGATCCACTTGATCTCTCATCTGCTGCACAATTTCTGGAGAAGACAGCTGCTTCTCCCCCACTTCTTCCCAACACACAGGCGATCTACACTTCCTGCCATACAAAGCTTCAAATGGTGCCATCCCAATCGTGACCTGATAGCTGTTATTGTAGGAGAATTCAACCAAAGACAATGAATCTTTCCAGCTACCACTAAAATCCATTACAACAGCTCTCAACATATCCTCTAAAATATGGATAGTCCTCTCAGATTGGCCATCTTTCTGGGGATGATACGCTGTGCTCATCGCCAATCTAGTACCCAAAACTGTTTGCAAACTCTTCCAAAACCTGGAAGTAAACCTCGGATCACGATCTGAGACAATCAAAACAGGCACACCATGCAGACGCACCACGAAATCTATGTACAGATTCGCCATATTCTTCAAAAAATAGGTCATACTGTAGGGAATGAAGTGCGCAGATGTGACGCCCCAATCCCCATGGGAGTCACGAGATCAAAGAAAAGGGAATAAAAGGGAAAATAGAAGGGCTGAAAAGCAAATAGAACAAGCTGTATTGTCTTGCTCAAAAAAAGCCGAAATTCATTAATTTGGCGCCATAAACTTCATTACAATTTCCAAATACAAATGCGAAATCGCGATATTACAACTTCTAAACTCTATTTGAATTCATCTTTGTTGTAACAGATCTCAATACAGATTTGACTAAGATCAAAGACAACAAAAGTAACAAAATACAAAATGAACATCGCGGAAACGCAGGCCTTCGATAAACACCAACACATCGCTGCTGATTCAAACTCCATCCACCTCCCGCCTGCTCCGGCGCCGTCTCACCTGCACCAAGAAAGCTAGTGAGCCTAGGGGCTCAGCAATCAAAATGAAGGTAACAAGCACAATATGTTGATGATAATACATAATACACCATTTACTGCAACTTTTGTTCTGGAAGTGAATTCAAATTCCAGCGTTATCATTTTCGTTAAACTTATGGCTCAGAAGCTCTACTTAGGTCCCATTGCACTCGATCGAATGACTACTGATATCAGTTTCAATGTGGTGAAATCTCACCCAATATGAAGGGGCAACTGACCCTCTCGTCTGCTGCTCACCCTTCCCATATGAACCGTCTGTTATCTAAGCCATAAATTCATAAATTGAAACTTTCTTCTTTAAAACACATATTGGGCGAACTTAAATCTTAGCATCGGGTTTCACTTCATTTTTAAAACTCACACTTCCTTCAAAAAATATTTTTACTGAGCATCCAGCAGAGACATAGAAAATTAGCAGTTGGGATAAATTCAGTTGTTGGCAAGAAATCCAGCTGATGTGAACAGTAGATCAACTGATGGGTATATATATCGGTAGTCAACACAATTAATTTGGTCAATGGAGTAACAGTAGATCAACCAGTCGTTGGGTAAGGGCGATCAGCAGGTAAAAGAAAACCAGACAATGGATCAGCAGTGAAGTACTTAAGGGAAAGGAATCAGTCGCAAGCAAAAACCAGTTGCAAGCAACAGTAACCAGTCGCAAGCAAAACCAGTCGTTGGTTATGAAATACAATATGAACAGTAAACCAGCTGATGGTTACGAAATACAATATGAACAGTAAACCAGCTGATGGTTACGAAATACAATATGAACAGTAAACCAGCTGATGGTTACGAAATACAATAGCGTCACGAATAACATCCACAATATCATAATTCACCTATCAAACCAGACTTAGTTCTGGTTCGACTAGCACTTCCAACCTCATGGAGTCAAATTCGAATGCTATCATTCGCCAGAGAAAAGAAGAACATCCTAATCTCTATGAGTTGAAAATCTGAAATGCTCAGCGTTTTAAAATCAACATCAACCTTGTAAAATACATTTGAGTTCCAAACATAATCCACTGTGACCCCGAACGCTAAACATACGCTATAATATCAACCAAAACATGTGCAAAGGCTGATATTAAACATAGCTTAAGCAAAAATCACGAAATGAAGTGAAAACAATACGTAAGCTTTCGTGGCGTAGCAAGAATCAAATTTACTTGCCTTGATAAGAAGGAAATCACAAGATACAGCAGGCCACTAACAGAGAGTTTCCCCAGCGCAGCAATGTGTTATCTATTTCTTTGATGCAAGAATGAACATTTTCTTGCAAATAATTGAACTTATAGTTCACAAGGACAGTGGCATGGGAGTCTGATTATTAACAGGGGAAAACACTCATTTAGGCATGGTAAACCAGGCGTACTTCAGAAGATTTTACTTAAAATTCCCTATCAATGTTTTGATTTGTAAATGTACTACACAAAATCTGAAATTTAACCATTCTCCCATCCAAAACCATTTTATTTGTAAAGTTTGAAAATTGCTTAGCTACGCTCGGGTGGCAAACTGACAACTGATCAGGCCTCTGTTCCTTATAAAATCTAAGAAATGAGAAATCAGTCACTCAACAAGTAGCAAAAGCTGAAACCTTGAAATTAGAAATGGATCCTCAATATATAAAGATTAGAATTTGTGGTCCTATGGATTTTGGGGCACTACAGCTATACTGATTCTAGCTTCCAGTGTGACGTGGATGATTCGAAGTCAACCTCTGGATTTGTATTTATGCTCAATGGTGGTGCTGTCTCTTGGAAAATTTCCAAGCAAGACACCATCGCGGATTCAACCACTGAGGCTGAGTACATTGCAGCATCAGCTGCTGCTAAGGAGTCGGTTTGGATAAGGAATTTCGTCCAAGAGTTGGGCGTCATTCCTGATGGAGTTGGTCCAGTCCCGGTGTACTGCGACAACACGGGTTCCGTTGCGCAAGCAAAGGAGCATAGGTCTCACCAAAGATCCAAACATATACTGAGGAAATACAACATAATCCGGGATATTGTGGCTAGAGGTGACATAGAAGTTGAGAGAGTCGCCTCTGCGGACAACGTTGCTGATCCACTTACGAAGCCCTTGCCAGGACCGTTGTTTGAAAAACATCACGAAACAATGGGACTGCGTCTGATGAGTAGTTGGCTTTAGGGCAAGTGGGAGATTGTTAGAGTAGATGCCCAACTAGCCAACTTGTGGCGTGTGGGTTTATAGACTCTTGTATGAAACAATTTTTATATATGATATTCGCATTTATTCATGGCTTTCTTTATTTTCATTATGACTATAATGTTAAAAAAAGTGTTGGATAATGACCTAGTATGCACCACAATGTATGTTAGATGTGATAGTGGGTATGACGGCTATCATGAAACACATCTAATAGTCACTGTGTATTCTGAACTCGTTCCTAGTCGATTGGGCCGTCAAAATGAGGATAAGGCCGCCCGAGATTGAGACTAGTATCTGCGATGCGAAGTACCGTGTTTCATTGGTAGGGAACATTGTGATGTTCTGAGCATGCAGATAGATAGTGACCTGGTGATCTATCGAACTACCCTCGTTCGGACTTTCCAAGTGGTTACCATTTGTCGAGTGGATAAGTCCGAGGTCTTGGTTGTACTGATTAGTCCTCACTACTCGAAACGTCATTGAGGCTCTACATGATAGGAGTCTCACTTTGACCCATTTTCCGACTCACTTGGGGTCATTAGGCGGCGGGATTGGGTGAGATCCCGATGCATGTAAGAGTCGATGCTTCGTTGTCGAGGATTCACCGCTCGCTCTCATGCGTGGATATCCTATGCTATCTGAGGGGATAATAGTGTATAAATCTCTGACCAGAGTAATAGAAGTGTTTTAGGTAAATGGGTTTACCTAGTTACACTCGCGATGTCACTATTCGATCTCCAAGATGTATGCATAGCTATCGGATCTCTAGCGACTCTCGATTTACCAATGGTCGTTAATCTGATCGGGATATATGTGTTGAAATGACCGTACTGTACGCTAACCACGACCAACTGGTTCTTGCAGGCACTATCAGTGATACCTAGGGGATCATGGCGCGATGTTGCTAGGCGCTTTACCATGATCCGTTGGGCAAGTTCGAAATTGTGATTTCGGAGCCGCAATGGTTGCGGGCCCACGGCTAGCTGTATCCCTGAACCATTGAGGGTCACACAAGTACTGGATTCATGATTCTCGCACGGAAACTGAGCTCAATGTGTTGAGCATATGAGGAGAATTTCAGGGAGTGCGACTTCCTAAAAGTCAACAGGGGTCAAATTGCGATTTCCCGCTGTTGAGGGACAAAACTGTCATTTCACTAAGTAATCTGAAAAATTGTTTTCGCATCATAATACTCAGTTTTGGAAACTGTGTAGATCGGTCCGATCAGATCGTCGATCGGAGTTATGATGAAGTCACGCTGATAGGGATGAACCGAATGTTCATACGTTGGACTGGGCCCGCCCCAGGTCCAATGGGCCGGTTCAAGCCCATCACACCTATACTTAGTCTTGAGCCTAGGGTTGCATAACATAACTCAACTCACACAAACCCTAGACTCCCTAGTTGGCCGCCGCCCCCCCTCCTCTAAAGCCTCACGCCGCCGCCGCCTTGCGCCGCTGTGTGCCGCCGCCGTCCGCCGCCCGCTTCATGATCAGACTTGTTTCTATCACCGCGACGAGGTGATTCCGTCCGTGGCAAATCCATCAGCTTTCTAGTTCAGGCTGATTGGAGGAAGATTGAATCCAGTCGTGGACCTGATTGACGATCTACCGCCGCCTAAAGTTTGAAGTGCCGGTTTCCTCGAGAAACTGGTCGGAGCTAGGCACCTAGACGCCAGCAAGGTAACTATCTACGAACACCCTATGAATGTTTGTAGATTATATCGAATGTATTGAACACTTTCCGGGCAAATTTTGTTCTTCCGTTGTGCCCCGGGAAGTGGGATCCGGATCCGCCACCGCTTTCCCAACACGAACGAGGGTAGTTCGATAGATCACCAGGTCACTATCCATCTGCATGCTCAGAACATCACAATGTTCCCTACCAATGAAACATGGTACTTCACATCGCAGATGCTAGTCTCAAGCTCGGGCGGCCTTATCCTCATTTTGACTGCCCAATCGACTAGGAACGGGTTCAGAATGCACAGTGACTATTAGATGTGTTTCATGATAGCCATCATATCCATTATCACATCTAACATACACTATGGTGCATTCTAGGTCTTTATCCAACACAATTGTTAACATCATATAACATACTGAAAATAAATAATGCCATAAAAAAATGCGAATGTCATATATAAAGATCGTTATATACAAGAGTCAATAAAAACCCACACGCCACAAGTTGGCTATTTGGGCATCTACTCTAACATGTGGTGATCGCTCGGTTTCAGAGGATGAACCCTCCAGTCTTCAATGGTGATGAGTCCAGTGAGGATGCGGACTCGTGGCTCCGAAACGTCATCTTTCTTTTTGATCGATGTCAGTATGATGATGAGCTCCGTTTGAGTTTAGTGATTCTACTGCTTAGGAAGGCCGCAGAGCGCTGGTGGTGAGGCACTCGGTGTCGGGATCTCTTGGAACAGTTTTTGCGAGATATTCCGGTAGGAGTATGTACCCGAGTCTTATGTGAACGCCCGGGAGCGGGAGTTCGACCATCTGGAGCAGGGTTCCATGACTGTTCAGGAGTATGCTAGGAAGTTCTCTTCTCTGTTAGCGTACGTTCCCCATGTTTCTGACCGGGAGAGGGCCAAGCGGACTCGATTTCTTGAGGGCTTGAATGAAGAGTTGTATCAGATGGTTTTGACTAGTAAGCCCAAGACTTACGCTGAGGCTGTGGACAGTGCCATTGACATTGAGGAAGGTTTGCGTAGCCGTCGTGCTCGTCGGCAGCAGGCACCGCAGGGTGGTCGTTCTGCTATTAAGGGAGCGCAGTCTTCTCAGTCCTCCCAGTCAGCCTATCAGCCCCAGCAGCAGTTTCAGCAGCCCCGATTGGGTGAGACTCAGTTTAAGCCGTTTCAGCAGCCTGGTCCGTCGCGGTTCGGACAGTCGTCTCAGCCTTTCTTCTCAGGACCCCAGCATGCTCAGGTTAACGCCATTACGAGGGATCAGGCCGAGGAGACACAGAGCCGGGTGATTGGACGTACATGTCTTGTCTTTGACTTTTCTGCTCGTGTGTTTTTTGACATCGGTGCATCGCATTCGTTTATTTCTGATTCATTTGTTGTTGAGCATGGTCTGTATACCATTCCTTTGCGCGATGCCGTTTCTGTTTCTACCCCTGGTGGTGTGAGCCTGTTCTCCCAGGAGGTTTTGTTGGATGGCGTGTTACGGTTTGGTGAGCATGTCCTGTTAGCAAACTTGATCCGTTTGATGCTTTGGGATTTCGATTGCATAGTTGGGATGAATGTGCTGTCCAACTATAGGGCCTCCGTGGACTGCTTCCATGGGATTGTGCGTTTTAGGCCTATGTCTGGCGAGAAGTGGGACTTCTACGGCCAGGATTCTAGATCGAAGATCCCGTTGGTCTCAGCGATGGAGATGTTTAGCTTGTTGTCTTTGGGGAATGCTGGCTTTATGATTTACGCTTTGGATTCGTCTTCTTCTTCCCGCTTTCTGCTTAGTGACGTTCCCGTGGTGCGACATTTCCCGGATGTGTTCCCGGAGGAGATTCTTGGTTTTCCTCCGAGGCGGGAGATCGACTTCAGCATAGAGCTGGTCCCTGGCACAGCTCCGATTTCGCGTGCTCCTTATCGTCTGGCGCCTGCGGAGTTGAGAGAACTCAAGGTGCAGTTAGATGATTTGCTGGAGAAAGGTTTTATTCGTCCTAGTATGTCACCGTGGGGAGCGCCAATACTGTTTGTGAAGAAGAAGGATGGCTCAATGCGGATGTGCATTGATTTACGCCAGTTGAATAAAGCCACTGTGAAGAACAAGTACCCGTTGCCGAGAATCGATGATCTGTTTGATCAGTTGCAAGGTTATGCGGTGTATTCAAAGATTGATCTTCGTTCCGGGTACCATCAGCTGAGAGTGAGAGATCAGGATGTCGCGAAGACTGCGTTTCGTACGAGGTACAGACACTTTGAGTTTTTGGTGATGCCGTTTGGTTTGACCAACGCACCTGTAGTCTTTATGGATTTGATGAACTGAGTTTTCCGCGAGTTTATTGATCAGTTTGTGATCATGTTCATCGACGACATCTTAGTCTATTCGAAGACTCCTTTGGAGCACAAG
Source organism: Dorcoceras hygrometricum (assembly GCA_001598015.1). Lineage (NCBI taxonomy): Eukaryota > Viridiplantae > Streptophyta > Magnoliopsida > Lamiales > Gesneriaceae > Dorcoceras > Dorcoceras hygrometricum. Next base: position 16,012 of record KQ994491.1, read on the forward strand.
GAGTAGTTGCGTATTGTCCTTCAGACGCTGAGATACCAGCAGTTGTATGCAAAGTTTTCCAAGTGTGAGTTTTGGTTGGATCGCGTCGTATTCTTGGGACATGTGATTTCAGCCGAGGGGATTTCGGTGGATCCTAGCAAGGTTGATGCCGTTCTGAACTGGGAGCGTCCCAGGAATGTTTCCGAGATTCGCAGTTTCTTGGGTCTGGCTGGCTATTATCGTTGCTTCATTGAGGGATTCTCAAGTATAGCAAAGCCGATGACTCAATTAACTCAGAAGGACAAGAGGTTTGTTTGGTCTGAGCAGTGCGAGAATGCTTTTCAACTGCTCAAGGAAAAGTTGACTACTGCGCCTGTATTGGATCTGCCGTCCGGTTCAGGTGGTTTTGTTGTTTGTTCTGACGCTTCGCTCAATGGATTGGGTTGTGTGTTGATGCAAAATGGTCGAGTCATTGTGTATGCCTCGCGACAGTTGAAACCGCATGAGACTCGTTACCCCGTCCATGATTTGGAGTTAGCAGCGGTGGTCTTTGCGTTGAAGATCTGGCGTCACTACCTGTACGGCGAGCAGTTTGTAGTGTACTCCGACCACAAGAGTTTGCAGTATCTGTTTTCGCAGCGTGACCTGAATATGAGACAACGTCGGTGGATGGAGCTGCTAAAGGACTTTGATTGTGAGATTAAGTACCAGCCTGGAAAGTCGAACGTGGTGGCCGATGCTTTGAGCATGAAGGCTAGTGAGATGCTTGCGTCGTTGTACATCTCTAAGGATCAGGAGCATCTTAACACTACGGGTTGGAGATTTTACCCGGCTGAGGATTGTGTGGTGGTTTCTTCTTTCCAAGTGGAGCCACAGATTGTTTCTACCATTCGAGCAGCTCAAAGGACTGATCCGTCTATCCACGAGTTGAAGTTGAAGGTCAGAGCTGGCGAACGTGAGGATTATTCCGTCTCTTTTGATGGTTGTTTGCGTTTCCGGGGCAGGTTGGTTGTGCCCAATTTGATTGATTTGAAGGAGGAGATCCTTCGGGAAGCGCACTGTAGTAGACATAGTGTTCATCCTAGTGCACGGAAGATGTACCAAGCTTTGAAGCCGCACTTTTGGTGGGCTGGCCTAAAGAGCGACGTTTCTGGTTTTGTTGCTCGTTGCTTGAATTTTCAGATGGTTAAGGCCGAAAGGATGAGACCTGGTGGTCTGTTGCAGAGTTTGGAGGTGCCCCAATGGAATTGGGATCACATTGCTATGGATTTCGTGACGCATCTGCCTCGTTCCAGCAGAGGATGTGATGCTATTTGGGTGATTATAGACCGTCTGTCGAAGTCTGCGCATTTTATTCCCTATGGAATGACCTTCTCGTTGAAGAAGATGGCGAAGCTGTACGTTGATTTTGTTGTTAGACTGCATGGCGTGCCCGTTTCGATCGTTTCCGACCGAGATCCGAGGTTTACTTCCAGGTTTTGGAAGAGTTTGCAAACAGCTTTGGGTACAAGATTGGCTATGAGCACCGCGTATCACCCCCAGACAGATGGCCAATCTGAGCGAACTATCCAGACGTTGGAGGATATGTGAGCTGTTGTGTTGGATTTCGGAGGTAGCTGGCAAGACGCATTGTCTTTGGATGAGTTTTCGTACAATAACAGCTACCAAGTGACGATTGGTATGGCGCCTTTTGAGGCTTTGTATGGCAGAAAGTGCAGATCGCCGGTATGTTGGGAAGAAGTGGGGGAGAAGCAGCTATCTGCCCCTGACTTTGTGCAGCAAATGAAAGATTGTGTGCATATTATTAGATAGCGGATGAAGTCTGCCCAGGATCGCCAAGCCAGTTATGCGAATAAGAGGCGTCGACCTCTTGAGTTTCAGGTTGGTGATCGTGTATTTCTCAAAGTTTCTCCGTTTCACAGTGTTATGCGCTTTGGACACAAGGGAAAGTTAGCCCCTCGTTACGTTGGTCCGTATGAGATTATTGAGAGGATTGGCCCTTTAGCGTATCGGCTGTTGTTGCCGCCAGAGTTGTCTTCTCTTCAACTGTTTGTATCTTGCTGTTGCTGTGTTGTTGTGCCAGAATTATTGTTTGATTTCGGGGACGAAACCTTTTTAGGTGGGGGAGATATGTGAGACCTGAATTTGTATAAGAGATTAATTGTTGGAATGTTTCGGTTTTTAGAGATTTCTGGTTGTTTAGATCTCTGTTTGTAAGTTTGGTTGGCATTTTCGGGTCTGAAATAGCATTTGGAGCAATTCTAGGAGTTTTCGTATTTTTGAGGTTTTTGTGTGAAAGCTGGTTTTTGGGTGAAAGCTGGTTGATTTGTAAAAACCAGTCGTAGCGTTTATTTGGCAATGTGAGATTCCAAAATGCCGTCGTTTGGAGAGATCTGGTAGCGCATGAAATACCAGTCACTGGTTTAGTGTATTTGTATCGGGTTGGATACGGTGTCGTTTGAATAAGTTGGAGCGACGTTGTTTTGGTGTAGCGCTAGTGTGAGATCTGATCGCGTGTGTGAGTACCTGCTGGTTGTTCAGTTGAAGCAGATGTCAACGCGGCTCAACATCACTATAGCGCGAGAAGGAAACGTCGTCGTTTGGATGTTGCGGCTGGTTGTCCAGCTGCGAGAGATTTGTTCGCTACTGTAGCTTGCAGCTGGTGGTGGTTACTGTAGCTTGCAGCTGGTATTGCGCGAGAGCTAGCGACTGGATGACGTCAGTTGTGCGACGCCGTTTTGATTAGTTGCAACGCTGCGTTTTAGATGTCGCGACTGGTACCAGCTTTTGGAGGAATTCCCGTGATGTTTAAACCAGTCGTCCAGCTTTTGGTTGAGAACCAGTCGTAGGTAGTGTTCTACGACGTCGTTTTGTTTAGCGTGGGTTGAGAATTCAGCAGTTGGTTCTTTGCATCTGCTGGTTTGTTGGTGTCTGCTGGTTATGTTGGTGGATAATTTAACCAGCTTTTGCGAGATGTATTTAAGGAAGACTTGGTCTTTGATTTCGAGCACCAGATTCCATACTTAGAATATTTTCCCCGATTGTGTTCTTCGCTTTGAACCCTAGGTTACTGTTCACAGTAGCTTTTCTCCGGCAATTCCCATCGTTTCCGGCCGTTGTTTGATACGTTCGAGGTAGCGTTGGACTCCTCTTGCGAAGCTCTATCATTTCATACCACTTTTGGAGGCTGTGGTTGGCTAGTTGAGGAACGCGAAGTTGCTGCCCGATTGTGCGTTTTGTAGTGCAGGTAGAACTTCGTTCCTTTGTGATGAGATCTTGTTCCTAGCATTGGTTTAAGCTTCCAGTAAGTTGTTTTGGTAGTAATTGTGTTGGTTGAGTGTGGTTCCCAGCTGTGAGCTTCTGTGTTTGGCCGTGAGTTTCTGTGCAGCTTTTGAGATCTGTGTGTTGTGTATTTAGCAGGTTGCTATCCAGATCTCTCGGGCCTATTTTGTAGTAATTGTTGCACAAAAGTATAAGGTACGGATCTGAGATTGATGTAGCTTGGAATTGGCGTGAGATATTATGCGTGGCTGCTGGGATGTTTCGGTGAACCTATCTGTGTATTGCTTGCTGAGCATTGGTGTTTATGCTAGCTGTTTCATGTGAATTGCATACACGCATTTGTTCACGCATATTTCAGATCCCTTGTGTATCGTATTTTGCAGCCTTGTATCTTGTATTGCTGTTGTTGATTCTTACCAGGATGCGAGGGCGAGCGGCAATACCGCACTCTCATCTCCCTTCGTATCTTGTATTGCTGTTGTTGATTCTTACCAGGATGCGAGGGCGAGCGGCAATACCGCACTCTCATCTCCCTTCTGGGATCGTTAGCCACCATGCGCCGAGTGGTTAACTACCACAGTTCATGGGCGAGGCAACGGCAGGTTGAGTTGTTTGATGCATCTGGTATTCGGGTGTTGTGTCACGGCGAGTGGCTCATTACCACACTGTGAACACACTCCGTGGCCACTGTTGTTGCAGATTCTTGGAGCTGTGCTTGAGTTCTTTAGCTCCCTTGTTGGTCGAGCCTTCCGTTGTTATCCGGTGTCTCATGCATAGCATCTGCATTTTATCTTATGCATTCTTTTAGCTATTTCTGTTGCTCTCCGTACTGGGGTTTGACCCCATGTCCCTCTGGGGCTTGGTTTATTTCCTTGTTTGTGTTGTTTTCAGGGAACCCAGGTTTTACAGCTGGTCGTGGTTTTAACCCAGCTGGTGGTGCCCCAGGAGGTGGTTAGCGTGTCCCAGTTGCGTAGCATACTTATATATATGTATCAGTTAACCAGGGGGATGCCCTGCGCTTCGTTATTGTATCCAGTAGTTGGAGTCTGATACATGTTATGGTTGTTGTAAGCTATACTGTTGTTGTTGTTTTTACGTACTGGAATATATTTTGAGTATCGCTCTATTTTCAAGTATATTGTTTTAAATCGTCAGGCCAAAAGCGAAAATTTTACCTGCTTTTTGATAGCTTCCGCATGTGTTTGTATGATTTTACTCTGTTTAGAGCACGAGGCCTGACAATATACACCACACCCGATACCAGATGCTCCACAACTACTGAACCTACCGTTGCCAACTCATGAACTGTGGTAGTTAACCACTCGGCTCATAGTGGCTAACTGAACCCAGTAGGGAGATGAGAGTGCGGTATTGCCGCTCGCCCTCGCATCCTGGCACGCAACAGAACAGTAGAACAACGCAAGGCTACAAGATCTTAACTGGGTATGACAGATGTGTATGCAATGCAACAGCTTGCCATATAAATCATGAAACATATGCAAGCAATAAAAATACAGAACAGACACAGCATTACACATAATATCCATGCCAAATCCACGCTGTAAGACAAGCTCACATCCGTACCTAAAATATCTGTGCAAAAATTACTACAATCAGGGTCCAAGCAACACAGATCCACCACCTGCAAAGCCAACACAAGCAACTACTCAAGGACGAAGCACAGAAAAGCAACAGCTGGGAGCTATGAACTCAACCAGCGCTATCCTACCCCATCTAACTTAGCAGAGAGCTCTACAAAACACAAGACAGGGTCTGAACACTTACCCCAACAAGCTAGGACAGAACCCGACGCTTATGCTAACAGACTACACAAAGGAGATGTCTTCGCACACCTCACCAGCTTCAAGAAAACGTCCGAAAGCAATATCCAAACGAAGCGTCTCAGCAAGAGGAGTCCAACGCTACCACTCTTACTTCAATCGGAGCTGTCTACCATCGGCAATCGAAGAAGATAAGGTTCGGTGAATAGTAGCTAGGGTATCGCGACAGATCTCTCTCTACGCCAAGACAGATCTCTACTAACTCAAACAACGTCTCGGAGAACTACTGTCGCAACTGGACACGTCACCCGCAACTCACTGCTGAACAACTAACCAACATTTGTTCGCAATGCAACAATAGATCTCTCACACAGCTGAAGCTAACACAACTCACAGCTGAGTCTTCTTCGCTAGTCCAAAACGCTGTCGTTCCAACTAATCCAAAAGACGACGTACCAACTAATCCAAACTACGAAGTTTAGCTACTCACTGCTGAAACACGCTAGCGCACTCTCTACTGCTCAGCGACAACAGATCCCGCTACGACTGCTGAACACAACCACTCAACGACAAATGCTGACGTCACCACTGCTGAACGCTAACAATCAGCGATGACCCGTCACTCACTACTGAACAGATTCCGCGCCAAACTCTAACTCTCCATAACTGTTCCAAGGACTGAAACAGAACCCGATAGCTTCTCCAAGCATAACAACTCAAAGCTGATCTCAATAAAACCCGATTAATTAACTCAATTAATCTTATCAGCTTTCGGGTCTCACAATCACACTCCTTCATATCTGATTTGTTTGTGCATGAGTGTGGGTTGAGTGTTACCCCACTGTGTGATGTTGTGACTGTATCTACTCCTGCTGGTGTGCGGGTTGATGTTCCATGAAGTGGTTTTGGATTGTGTGATTATATTTGATGAGAATGTGTTGGTGACTAACCTGATTGCCTTGAAGATTAGAGATTTCGACTGCATCTTGAGTATGGATGTGTTGTCAGCTTATAGAGCGACTGTAGACTGTTGAAATGGTGTAGTGAGGTTTAGACCTCGATTTGGAGAGAAATTGGATTTCTATGGTGCTGATTCGCGACCTAAGATTCCATTAGTGTCTGCCATGGAGATGTTTAGCTTGTTGACGCTAGAGAATTCAGGGTTTATGATCTATGCCTTGGATGTTTCCCATGAATCGAGGATAGGGTTGAGTGATGTTCCTATTGCTCGAGAGTTCCCAGATGTTTTCTCGGATGATATTAATGGATTCCCTCCGAGAAGAGAGATTGATTTCAGCATAGATTTGGTGCCAGGAACAACCCCGATTTCTAGAGCTCCGTATCGGTTGGCGCCAGCTGAGCTGAAGGAACTTAAGGATCAGTTGCATGATCTTTAGGAGAAAGACGTCATCAGACCGAGTATGTCGCCTTGGGGAGCTCCGATTCTTTTTGTGAAGAAGAAGGATGGATCTATGAGGATGAGTGTGGATTTTCGACAGTTGAATAAAGCGACGATTAAGAACAAGTATCCTTTGCCAAGGATTGATGACTTGTTTGATCAGCTGTAGGGATCGACAGTATACTCCAAGATTGATCTGCGGTCTGGTTATCATCAGTTGCGGATTAGAGACGCTGATGTGGTGAAGACGACTTTCAGGACGAGATACGGGCATTATGAGTTTCTTGTGATGCCATTCGGATTGACGAATGCTCCCGCTGTCTTCATGGACTTGATGAATCATGTCTTTAGTGAGTATATCGATCGTTTCGTGATTGTCTTCATAGATGAAATTCTTGTGTACTCGAGGAGCTATAGAAAGCATAAGGAGCACTTGAGACTGGTGTTGTAGAATATCAGAGACTCACAGCTGTATGCGAAATTCAGCAAGTGTGAATTCTGGTTGGAAAAAGTAAACTTTATGGGTCATGTCATTTCTGCACAAGGTATTTCTATGGATCCGAGTAAGGTCGAAGAATTTCTTAACTGGGTGCGACCTAAGAATTTTTCTGAGGTTATTTGTTTCTTGGGTTTGGCTGGCTACTATAGACGTTTCATCGACAAGTTTTCTTCGATAGCCAGGCCGATGACTCAGTTGACCCAGAAGGATAGGAAATTTCTTTGGACAGACGAGAGTGAGTGGAGTTTCCAATTGCTTAAGGAGAAGTTGACTACTGCTCCTGTGTTGTCTTTTCCGTCGGGTTCTGGAGGTTTTGCGGTGTGCTCTGATGCTTCTCTGAATGGTTTGGGCTGTGTATTGATGCAGAACGGGCGTGTGATAGCTTATGCGTCTCGACAAATGAAATCCCATGAGACGAGGTATCCCGTTCATGATCTAGAATTGGATGCGATTGTTTTTGCGTTGAATATCTAGCGTAACTATTTGTACGGTGAGCAATTTGGGTTGTACACGGACCACAAGAGTTTGAAGTATATCTTCACTCAGTCGGATCTGAATATGAGGCAATGACGTTGGATGGATTTGCTTAAGGATTTTGAGTGTGAGATACAGTATCAGCCTGGGCGGATGAACTTAGTGGCAGATGCTTTAAGTAGGAAAGCGCAACCTGCGATGTTGACGTCGATGAGTATATCCAAAGTCCATGAGGATTTGGGGACTTCTGTATGGAGTTTTCAGCCAAAGGATCGGTATTTGTGGTTTCTTCTTGTCAGGTTGAACCACAGGTGATTTCAGACATTAGAGCAGCACAGAGAACTGACCCATATATTTATGAGTTGAAGATTAAGGCCCAGAATGGTCAGTCAGAGGATCTTACCATTGCTTCTGATGGATGTCTGAGATTCCGAGGAAGATTGGTTGTTCCGAATTTGATTGATCTAAAGGAAACCATCTTGAATGAGGCCCATTGTAGTCGTTACAGTGTGCATCCGGGCGAGAAGAAGATGTATCATGCCTTGAAGTCTCACTTCTGGTGGAAAGGTATGAAAAATGATATTTCTGGACTTGTAGCTCAATGCTTGAATTGACAACAGGTCAAGGCCGAGAGAATGAGACCTGATGGATTGTTACAGTGTTTAGAAGTGCCTCAATGGAATTTGGAGCACGTCTCCATGGACTTTGTGACTCAGTTGCCTCGATCAAATAGTGGATGCGATGCGATTTGGGTTGTTGTGGATAGACTTTCGAAGTCAGCCCATTTCATTCCCTATGATGTGAGGTGTTCCATGAAGAATATGGCTAGACTATACATCGACCATGTGGTTAGATTGCATGGAGTGCCGGTTTCGATAGTGTCTGATAGAGATCCAAGATTTACTTCCTGATTTTGGAAGAGCTTGCAGGCAGCGATGTGTTCGAGATTGGCTATGAATACAGCTTATCACCCTCAGACAGATGGCCAATCCGAGAGGATAATTCAGATTTTAGAATATATGCTGCGAGCAATAGTGATGGATTTCAGTGGTAGCTGGCTAGATTCTTTGTCCTTGGTCGAATTTTCGTATAACAAGAGCTACCAAGTGACTATTGGGATGGCACCATTTGAGGCTTTGTATGGTCGAAGGTGTAGATCTCCAATCTGCTGGGAAGAGATTGGTGAGAAACAGTTGTCTACTCATGAATTTGTGCCGCATATGAAAGATTAGATTGAGTTGATTCGGAGTAGAATAAAAGCTGCACAAGATCGTCAGGCTAGCTATGCTAATAAGAGGTGTAGACCTTTGGAATTTCAGGTTGGCGATCGAGTATTTCTGAAAGTTTCTCCTTTCAAGAGCGTGATGAGATTCAGATTTAAGGGTAAATTAGCTCCTAGATTCGTTGGTCCCTTTGAGATTGTTGAGAGGATTGGGTCTTCGGCTTATAAGTTGCAGTTGTCTGACGAGTTAGCAGCGATGCATGATGTTTCATGTGTCAATGTTGAGAAAATATGAGCCAGATCCATTCCATGTGCTAAGAACTGATGAAGTGGAGCTAGATCAGACCCTGAGTTATATCAAATAGCCAGTGCAAATTCTGGATAGAAAGGAGAAGCAGCTGAGAAATAATACTATACCGTTGGTGATGGTCCATGGAGCAAGCACGGCAGAGAAGAAGCTACCTGGGAAGTTGAAGAAAATATGAGACAGGAGTGGCCTCATCTGTTTGAGCGATGACAATAGATTTTCAGGTAAACCTTCTGACTTGTTGATTCGTGCTTTGAGTTATTTGTGCTTATGATTTGTGGTTCTGTTAAGCATTGAGTCATGCTGGGCATATTGTTTGTCTGAGTTTTGGTGAATTTATGGTATTTTCTCATTCTGATCTGTTGCTGTAAGTTGATTTTGAGGACGAAATCCATTTCTAGTGGGGGAGAGTGTGAGGACTAGAAATTGTGAATTAGTGATTAACGAAATAATCAGATCTGGATAAGGATTTGTTAGAGTAGGTGCCCAACTAGCCAACTTATGGCGTGTGGGTTCTTGTTGACTCTATGTAAAACGATCTTTATTTATGAAATTCGCATTCTTTTATGGCATTCTTTATCTTCATTATTATGATTACAATTGTTGGATAAAGACCTCGAATGCACTATAGTGTATGTTAGATGTGATAGTGGATATGATGGCTATCATGAAACACATCTAATAGTCACTGTGTATTCTGAAACTGTTCCTAGTCGATTGGGCCGTCCAAAAGAAGATAAGGGCCACCCGAGCTTGAGACTAACATCTGCGATGTGAAGTATCACATTTCATTGGTAGGGAATATAGTGATGTTCTGAGCATGCAGATGGATAGTGACCTGGTGATCTATCGAACAACCCTAGTTCGGACTTTCCAAGTGGTTATTATTTGTTGAGTGGATTAAGTCCGAGGTCTTGGTTGTACAGATTAGCCCTCATTACTCGAAACGCCATTGAGACTCTACATGACAGGTGCCTCACTTTGACCCGTTTACTGACTCAATTGGGGTCATCAGTGGCGGGGTTGGGTGAGGTCCCGATGCATGTCGATGCTTCATTGTCGAGGATTCACCGCTCGCCCTTGTGCGTGGATATCCAATGCTATCTGAAGATATAATAGTGTGATAAATCTCTGGCCAGAGTAGCAGATGTGTTTTGGGTAAATGGGTTTACCTAGTAACACATGCGATGTCACTATTTGATCTCCAAGATATATGCATGGCCAATGGATCTCTAGCGACTCTTGATTTACCAATGATCGTTGATCTGATCGGGATATTTGTGTTGAAAGGACCGTACTGTACGCTAACAATGATCGACTGGTTCTTGCAGGCACTATCAGTGATACCTAGGGGATCATGGGACGATGTTGCTAGACATTTTACCATGATCCGATGGGTTAGTCCGAAAATGTGTTTTCGGAGTCACAAATGTTGTGAGCCCACGGCTAGCTGTATCCCAGAACCATTGAGGGTCACACAAGTACTGGTTTCTCAATTCTCTTACGGAAATTAAGCTCAATTTGTTGAGTATAGTAGGAGGAAGGATGGAAGTGTGACTTCCTTAAATTAAATAGGGTGGAAATGCAATTTCCCTAAGCTTGGACTAGTTTGACTATCCTTAAAGCTTATAGGGGCATAACTGCTATTTTGTATTAGGTGGTCCGAAAAATTGTTCTCACATCATAATGCTCAGTTTTGTAAACTGTGTAGATCGGTCCGATCTGATCGTCGATCGGGATTATGATGAAACCACAACGATGGACTTGAAACCAATGTACACCTGGGCTAGGCCCGTCCCAAGCCCATTAAATTGGTTTAAGCCCATGAAAAATCTATAAATAGGGGCCTTGGGGTATTCATTTAAAACACACCAAAAACTTCTCAGCTAATATTTTCTCCCTTTCCTCTCCTCCGTTCGCCGCCGCCGCCGCACGCTGTTGCCGTCGGAATTTATTCCGACCATTCCGGCGAGGAGATTCCGTCCATGAAACTTTCGTCGGTTTTCTAGTGCAGATCGGCGAAAGAATTGAGATTCCGGTCGTGGACCGGATTAGGAGGCCGTAGCTGTTCAACCTTTAAAGTGCCAATTTCCCCGTGTAATTGGTCGGAGCTAGGCGCCTAGACGCCAGCAAGGTATATTATAAACATTCTATGATTGTTTTTAATTATTACAGGTGTATTGACCGTTCCAGGGCTCTAAATTTTTAATTCTTTCGTTGCACCCCGGGAGAGGGATCCGGATTCGCCGCTGCACCAACAGTGGTATCAGAGCCTTGGCTCGGATCTGTCATACACCATTTTGACTGAATTGCATCAAAATCTCGTTTTTAAAAAAAAAAAGAAGTTCCGGCAGCACTCCGCAGCCCGCCGCCCGTCGCCCGCGCGCCAACAGTGGTATCGAGCTGCACGATGCACCCCCGTCGCGTATCCCGTGCACGCAACTGCCGCGCGTGAATCGTGGTGCATATCGTGCAGATGGGTGTGCGTCGTGCGACACGTATCGGAAGGCGTTGCACGCCTATCGCGCACGCCTCCTGAGCATTGAGCGTGCTGGCCGATACCCGTGCGCGCTGGCCCAAACCCGTGCGCGCACGTTGCGCACGCTTGTGCACACACCCGTCGCCCCTCCTGCACGAGCTGGTAGTGTTGGGATCCGGATCACGCCTCCCGGTGGGGCAGCGGAAGAACAAAAACAATAATGCCTGGAGACGATCAATACGAAAAATGAGCATGCGGCGTGCGGGCCGATCCCCGTGCGCGCTGGCCGATACCCGTGCGCGCACGTTGCGCACGCTTGTGCACACACCCGTCGCCCCTCCTGCACGAGCTGGTAGTGTTGGGATCCGGATCACGCCTCCCGGTGGGGCAGCGGAAGAACAAAAACAATAATGCCTGGAGACGATCAATACGAAAAACAATTCAAATCTATGACCATTCATAGGATGTTTAGAATCGCTACCTTGCTGGCAACTCGTGCCTGGCTCCGACCGGTTTCGTAAAGAAAACGGCACTTCACGGTAGGCGGCGGTAGATATCGTCAATCAGGTCCACGACCGGAGACGGGATTCCTTCGTCAGCCTGCACTAGAAGGCCTGA